>JAHDVE020005230.1:0-88531 GCA_022606495.2 Halesus radiatus | reverse complement strand
AAAGCCATTTTCAAACTGTGGTTAATCCGCATTGCGACGACTTACTTATATGATTTTATTTACTCCCACGCAATTGTAATTAGGACGATGTTTAAAATTATTTATTACCGGTAAAACCAATTTAGTTTGAAAATAATAAAAATTCTCTTTTCTGTGAGGTTTTAAAATTCTCTTACATTTATGATGTGTTTTCCCCGCATTTAAATGGAAATTTACCATCAGAAATAGATATTAGATATTTAGGAAATATTATTTGATACAATTTATTGTTGTTTAAGTTTCCATTTTATTATTATATATTTTTGTAGAAATATTTTTGAGTAAGATTCTTGCGAAATATTTATGTTTCAAGTTTGTTAAATATGTTTTTATTTTATATACTTTTATATATTTTGTAACTTAACCTTAACTGTAAATTTAGTACAAGGTTTTGAATAACAAGCTCCCGTTGGACAAACTGCTAAAAAGTAAAACAATAACTTTGTTTACATCACCTTTATTTGTTATATACTTTTGCCGATCGGGTTTCTCCGCTACCGTAACTTCTTGAGGGCAGTATATTACTAAACTATTAACTAAGATACACAGTTATTATTTTATTTTATCACCAAGTTACCGCTTCATATGAAAATATACTAAAAGTAATTTATCTGGACTTCTTGCCTTATGTTTTATAAAATGTCTTACATTAATAAAAATAATAATGATGTGTTCTTAATTGATTTATTTAAATGTGTTATTTTGTTTTAGTCATGTGAGCATACTGAGAAGTGGGGAATAAATAATTTTGATTACTTTATTAATTAATGTTATGTTAGGATCATTCGTTCGTTTGTTAATTTCCAATGGTTCTAGTAAATTTTATCGAAGACACTTTCTTTCTATAAGTTTTTCTTCTTATTGGCAAAGAGTGATGCTCTTAGTATCGCCCTGTTGAATGACCACCATTCAGAGTAGAAACGTTGCTTGAAATGGCTTGAGCCGTGTTTGGTGACCAGATATGAAGAGCTAGGTACTTCCTTGGCTTCCTCTTCCCCTCCCCAATACTCTGAGCCTTATAACATTCTTCCCCGATCGGTAATATCATAGGAGCAGTTTGGACTCTTGTACTGTATTCACATTAAAAAACGAGTAAAAGTATTTAGCCAGTGATCTTGAAATATAAAAAGATGTACAATTTAACATACGAAACTGGTTAGTGATTAAGTTATCCAAAGCATTGTATATATACTGTTACATAACGCAAATATCCCATAAATACTAAATACAACATACGAAACTGGTTAGTGATTAAGTTATCCAAAGCATTGTATATATACTGTTACATAACGCAAATATCCCATAAATACTAGCCACTCGTTAGGTTAGCACCCCTAGCGACAAAAATAAACACCACTCCTACTCGAGTTCCGGTCCCCGCACGCTCGCTACACTCCCACATTCTCTCTGTGGACTTGGCCTTGACAACAACCTCCCCGAGGTGCACCATTCACCGTGGGCCTGACCATGGATTACTACCCGGACACACGATCGGCGTCCGACTTCACCATGGCCGAGCCACATCATCCCCAACCGTCAGCTGTATCTTGGTTATTCCCATTTCATTGTGTTGTAATTCTATTTCAAGTCACATTTAACTATGCCGTTCGTAGAATATTCCAGAGAGAATCAGAGAATTTACCCGTAACATTATTTGTAATATTTAGGTTAGCCTGTTCCCCTTGTGTAATCTTACTATGTCTGTGCCCTTTTACCGAGTAAACCACTGAGTTTTGAAAGCATCTGAGTGTTTTAATTGATAAAGTTCCGAGTCAATTCCCAATTATAAGACTGCCTGTCGATTCACGATCCTGAAGAAGAGCTCCGAGGCCTGCCGATGCTGAGCTAGTCGTAGGTCCTGAGCCGAGCTCCCTGGAAGAAACCTCTCTCGGGGTAAACACTCACACACACACACACACACACACTGTCTCCCGCAAATTCTCCTACCTAACCTTCCTCCTCTCCTTCTCCCGCATTCCCGCGTTTCCCCGCCAAATCCGTAAGTTAACAATACCATTGCACCCATGTATCGCTGGATCAATAATCTGATAGCTTTCATATGTCCTTCGTCATTGAACATGCACCATTTTCAGCTAATAATCATGGCAGTAAGATGAAAACAAATATTGTATAATTTTTCGTAAACTAATCTGTCTTAAAAGCAGATACAAATAATATACCTTTCTTGTAATTCTTCTATAAACAAAACAGAATAAGCCCTGGAGGCTAACGCACGATAGTGTATCAAAGAAATAATTAATTATTCCACTGTAATTATTTGGTTAGGTAGTATTGCTTCCTTTCAGTTCGCTTTTGTCCATTTATCATACTCCACATTTGTAGAATAATACTTCAGTAGGTACTGGAATCTAGCGCGCAATGTGCTAATGGGGTTTTGATTGGACTAACTGTCATCATCAAAACGCACTTATCCCATTAGCAACATTTCTTATCAACCTCGAGCAGCATTACAGCCATTGCGGCACGAGAAGTCACTCAACTTTACACTGTCCTCCTTAAAATATTGTATTTACTTTCACCCTTCAAGGACATTCTTAGCATTGTAGAAATATAAATTGGAGAACAGATACAACCAGTATAGAGTTTAGGATGATTATTATAATCAGAATTAATCATATTGTTTGAAGATATTTATTAAAGCAAAGAACATAGGTTAATTAGCGATTTTTTTTTTAATGTGTACTCCACTCAAGATTCCAAACTTCTCGAAACCAGTGAGACTATGACAACCATAAATGGGGTATTTTGTGAGGTGGGCAGGGAAAGTGACGGAGTCACCAAAAACGGTTATTATAGTTATTATTATTTATTTATTATATATTAATTAGTATTATATATTTTTTTTAATATTTTCATAGTCCTCCTCAATAGGAAATCTTGTGCTGAGACAAACTAGGATAAAGGGTTTTCAGCAACTTCTATATTTCAACTTCAAGGTTCGGGAAGTGTATTTTCAGTAAAAACTTCATAGACGATGTTTTTAAAATGCTAGACAATTATTTTTTCTGATATTTTCTTATGCCAAGTTTTGCGGGACTTAATGTAGTTATCGACTAATTTAATTTGTTTGATACTAAGTGGAAGTTTTATGTATAAATTTCAATCAACGCTTCGATTCTGAACGGTGGCCTTTCACCTGGACAATGGTGAAAGTAGGTATCTACCATGCTGGAATAAAGTGGAAAGAAGCAAATCAGCTGACCTTCCTGAGATTTGTAATCGCAATATCGTTAATTGCTGGTAGATCTTAAAAGGTAGACATTATAGATTTCGCCTGTGTTCTTGTTAGGCTTATGGGTAAATTTCCAGCTGGTCACGTACTGTACAGTTACAATGATAAATCAAAGTCCTAGATTTTTAAAGGCGAGTAATTAAAAATGTGAAGTTGTTTTAGTGAAATTTGTCAAATTAAATGTGATTAAAAATTCACTTCCAATGAAGTCTAACGAAAGATGCCACTTTGAATGTGGAGGGAGCGCTCTTAAATTGAGTATTATAAAAAAATTATGTTTTGTCAGAATAAGATAATTAAAAGTTTTTCGATATACACTTCCAAATTCAGAAATATGAAAAGGAGCAATATCCAATTTTCGAATCAAAGTGATAATTATTTTTCTAATATTTTGTGACACCGTGACTTCAGTAAGACCGCTTTTTGAAAAACGTTCCAGAATCATTTGATTTGGCTAAAATTCAGCCAATTTCATACACGTTCTGTATTAGACGATTAGAGAATTACAGAATTACATATTCGGACCGAATGCGCTTTGCTTTGTTTGGTACGTCTACAATGTTATTTTATGAAATTCCAGCATGTCCAGGAATCCTAGTAAATGTAGGCGAATTCACAGAGGATGTGGTAATAACTATTTAAACTTCTGTGAAATGCTATTTAAGCCAAGCGATTTAATATTTTTGTTGTTAATTCGCAACCACTCAAATTGTGTTGGTGAAAATAACGCTTCTAAAAACTTCGAAATTGCTTAAATCTCTTTTAATCGAGTTTGATTCAATTGAAATAAAATGTGTGTGTTGGTTATTTTTATTAAATAAAATATTTAAGTCTTTATTTTATAATGCAAAATGCAAACATTAACATTTCGCATAAATTGCATAAAAAAACGTTTACAACATTTACGCGTTTGAAAAACAAAGAAGAATGTCAAATCGAGTTTTTTTTATCGGAATAACCTAATATGTTTCAACTGTCATTTGCCAGTTTTTCCTCCCCGATATCACTCAAAGTTACAACATTCCCCCCCCCGAGTATGCAAAAAAAAGTAAAAAGGTCACTTAAAAAAACGTGGTAAAATTTGTTTTATTGTAAAATTATAGTTTGAGAAGACATTATCAACCATTTGCTCAGTTCAAATCGTTTGCCCCCAACTCCCACTCCTTCCAAATTCTTTTTAAGCAATAAACCTTTATAATTACCAAACAAAACTTCAATTATTGTTAATAATAATAATATGTCCTACGTAATACACACACACAATCAAACATGTAGAAATTGATGGCCATGGCGTGCCGATGCATACATTCAAACAAGTAGAAAATTTAATAAAAGCTTATTAGATTAATAGCGTAATTATATCCCGCTCCTTGAAAAGTATACGTCGCACTAATTTGAAATGGTCTCGTTTATGAGTAAGGCATAAAGTAATACTATACAAGGTCATATATAAACACATAGGTACCTACGTACCTATAAAATTACACGTACATGTTGGTAATATACCTTTCATGATATAATGTACCCCCGTAATGCCGAGAATATTTTGAGATGTGTTTTCATGAGCCGTAAGCCCGTAAAGCTTTGATAAAGCTGAAAAAAAGCACACCCAGTGGCGTACCGCGCGCCGCGCACCCGGGCGAGTGGGTTGAGTACCCGGGAATGTTCTTTGAAAAGCTTGCCTACTAAATGATAATCGGATTAAATTAACATGGTGTTCTCGTCTCGGAATAGAAAGCTTTTCAATTCTCGTATAATGTATTATACAGACGGAGATGCTGTTTTAGTCGTGTTAATGGAAATAATTAAAAAATATCATCTCTCCCCATTCGACTGAAAAACGTGTGGATTCTCTATAATGTGCAGTGGGATTTTTCTAAATATGTTCACTTTGAATGAAATTATTTAAATATAATTCATGATTACAATTTAAATATAAAGTAAGTATAGACAACTAGTAGTTAACACGCGACTTCGCAACACTATTTTTTTCAAAATCTTTTTTCACATCGTACAGATGAAAAAAAATTATGAAAGTAAAATAGCGCCTTATCGTTTGATGAATAAATACATATTTTAACTTTGTCTCTATAGACTTTAATTGAAATTGGTTGGTCTAGGTATTAAAGGTAGAAAAGGCTGCGCAATTTTGACGTTTCCTGATCACACTGGTGTAGGTTTTTTGCGCCATTTTAAATACAGTTTTATACTCTTTTGTCCCCGTGTTATTAGTTTATACACTTTAGGTCGCTTCAGAAATCTTTTAAAAACATTACGAATTAAAGGAAATGTGGTATTAACATAAACGTCTTTGAAGTTATCGAAGACTCCCATGCTGTGAATGGCTCAAATTTATGATGTTTCAATCACACGTTATTTATCTCACGTATCTCACGTAAGAACAGTAAGATTTTTTTTTGTTCTGTTAGCTAACAGAAATATAATTGTTTTCTAGGAATTTATTGTACTGTTTCTTTATGTTATCACATAACACATCAATGTGATATTGTCTAACATCGAGGCCATTGGGGGAAAGTTTGAGTTTCTTGGACAAAAAATGCACAGACACCTTACTTATTTCGAAATTTTTAATTTTATTTTATTTAATCAAAAATTATTTGTATTTACGTTTATTACATAATACGAATACTGTTCTTCACTTTTAGTTACTTCACAAGCTTTATTTTACAGATTATTTTATGACAAGTCTGTAGTTATAAGAAGTAATAAAATATTAAGAGCCACTAATACAAATGCATATATTTCTTAATTGCGCTAGAACAGGTTTTTATGAGAAATTCCTCGACGGTCGTCAAACAGAATATGAGGTATTATTTTTCTTTGAAACGATTGCTGAATGGAACATCTCAGAATTCGATCTTGATACACACTCCTTACTTCATCCACATTCATACGTCGTCTCATAGGTACTTTTCTGTTATTCCGACACTTGAAATGAATTCGCAAGTATTGGATTGACTTAATGTGAAAGACCATACTATGTATACCATAGATTTAGTATTCATTGTACCAGTCTGAGGATGCCCGTGATAGGGTGAAACCGGTCCGGTCAAAAATAAATAAGTGGAAAAAAGTTACAAAGGTTTTTTAGTCAAAAAAAATCATTTTAATATGGAATTCCAGCGTGGATTTTCAATAAATATAATGAAAGCTATAAATTGGAGAAAATTGAGAGGCTTTGCGTAAAAACGATGAAGTTATGGATTTTAAATGAGCAATCTGTGTATCTTTAAATTTTTATCTATGTATACTTAATGACTAAGTTAAATTATGTACCTGTAATGTTTATTTCAAATGTTAGTACCTATTTTATTTAAGATTAATATATACTTAAACCAAAAAGAAAAAAGAAATCCAGAAATGTTTGTATGTATTACGATTACTATTAGGATTAATTGATTTTTGTAGAACCTACAGACAAGATGTCATGTGACCGCTTGGCAGAACTACATATTTTGCTCTTTTCTTTATTTTACCATTCATGTATTTATGTTCTTTTGATGAATAAATAAAAAATAAAATAAAATTGACAGTTTCAAAATTAAAATAATTAATTGAAAGACCACCATTAAGGATCGAAAAGTTTCTTTCAAACTTATTATTTTTAATTTTAAACCGTGTTTGGTGACCTGATCTGAATTGCTAGGTTATTCCTAACCTTCCCCTCCACATCTCGATCCCTTCCCCACTTTATTTGGCCTCACAACTTACAACTCACTGGCTCCGGACAATTGGGAGTAGTTTTAGACTTGTGCGCGGTATTCACTTACCTACTTATTAGACTTTAAAAAAAAAAGTGTATTTTTTGTTTGTTTTTACTTCTACGGGAATAGAAGGGAAAAGATGATTACGCTAAAAATAGTTTACATTAAACGAAACCCGAAATTTGCACCGAACCTAGACTCATTTTTCATTTCTCGACGCCACTGGTTAACCGTTAAACCCTTGGAACTTTTCTTGAAAGCCTCATTAATTACCCGTCTTTTATTTTATGCCCTTTTTGTCGGGTCTCTCAATACAACTCATACCCGCCCGACGTGCATACTAGTGCTGTATCAAAATGGAACAAGCCGTTGGAAATAACAGCTAGATGCTGTCAACGTCCAACGGCTATTGACGATAATTTGAGTCAACAGTTGAAAAATATAACCTACATGCGATTATTTTTCAACGCTACGCAATGCAGTCAAGTGATTATATACCTAATATTTTCAGCAGTATTAGCACTAAATAAATAAATAGCTCCAACAGTTGTGGAAACTTGTGAACAATATTATGCATAATTTGGAATGGTCTTTTGGTTATGTACCTTCCTACCAGACATTAATTGATTTTGTATTTAAATCGTGGATTTCCATTTTTTCAAATTTAATGTGAACTAAATTTAATAATGTTTTATAATTAATATTATTTGCAGAACTCAATAATAACATTATTTAATTTGATTTCGTTTGTTCATTTTTTTATTTCCAAAGTGCTGATTATGAAAATAATTAGGATGGGTTTAAAATGGAATTTATTAATAATTTATATTATTTTATAAGTTTTAGTAATTAGTGTTGGTAGATAGGAGTATTTTTTTAGTAGACAGTATTATATATGCCTACATGAATTTTTTTTTTACTAACTAAGTTTAAGTATGAGCTGTTTTTATTTATTGCCTTCCAACGTCCCAACAGTTGAAACTCCCTGACGTTGGGATTCTCTAATATTATTGTATTAGGATCGTTATTTATCATTTTTTTAGTGTTCTCGTCAACATCGGCGTTATTTCCAACAGTTATTTCCAAAAGTTGAAAATCGCAAACGATATGTTGGCGTTATTTCGAATTGTTGTCACCGCCCAGCACTAGTACGCATACAAAAGTTCCGGGGGGTAGGTATTAACGGAATTACAAACTCGAATAATTAATCAAGTAGGTGTTTGTATAAATTTTAGGGGAAATCCGAATACACTGACAACAGCAAAGGGTGCAGAAGTTTATTTCCTAAACGACCACTTTAGGAAAGTTTATATGAACTGAAGAAATTCTATACCACCGTTTTGTATGTTTATGTTTGAATTATCAACGCTGACTTATTCACCTGACTGAAAAATTGATAATGTGATTAAAAATTGCTCACAGTACTTTTCAAACTGTCTCATGTCAATGATTATATTTTATGGTGTTAATAATGTTTCATTGCATTAAATATTAGTGAGGAAAAAGTTACCTAACGTAAGTAAATTATTTGACAGAGGGCATTTAAAAATATACCTTTATTCATGTTTTATAAGAAAGCACTGTGGTAAAAAAATCCTGCAGCGTTAGAAACATGTTGTTATTGTTGTGAAATTTATTAAGACATCATTACTCTTTTTTATTTTAAGTATAATGCGTACGTTTTATACTTCATACACTCGAAAACTACATTTCGTAGAATAATTTTGTGATTTGTAAGTGGATCATTTTTTATTATTAATTTTCCCGAGATGGAATTCGAGCCCTTGTTTCTAGAATTTATTACATTAATTTTGTGCAAAACAGCTTCAATAATTATTTTTCCTGTCGATTACGGTTTCTTATATCGATAAATCAAATAAGTTGTGCCAGGTAGGTAGAATGATAAGTTGGTTTCTCCTTCCAAAGACACCATGAAATACTATCACGATTTAAAATAGGTGCACGAGAACAATAAAAACTTTTTGACATCAATATTTCAGAACTGTAAAATAAAAACAAAAACACGTATAACTAAATAATATACTTATACTGAAATATCGAATTTAGTAATAGTTTTAAAAATATTTGCTTTCCATTTTTACAATATAAGTTTACATTTGCAAAAAACGAAAAAGTTTCCTTTATTTGATAATTTATGATCCGAGTTTTAAATAAAAAATGTGATATATTCTTCTTTTGACATTGAAAATTTCGCAATGTTTCAATGTCACTTTTAAAACATTAAATCATGTTTACTATTGCATAAGACCATAATAATTAACGTAATGAAATACATTATAATACACGCACGAAATTAGTGTCAAAACCCCTGTTTATTTTGCTTCGTCCCAAGGGGATTTTTTTGATGAATTAGTTTGTGTCAACAATAATTAATCTATCTAATATTTTACAATCTCTAATGAAGTAATTTTTACATAAAATACATTATCGTTTTATGTTTATTTTGATATTGATTCTCTTGTTGATCGAGTTTACATAATTTTCTCTAAGTCGAATATTATAAGATATATTTATTATATTCCTAACTAATATGTACGTATTATTTTTGCGTTATAATTGTGGATAACGCAACGTGTGGTTATTAATGAATGCAGCTGAGCGTTATAATACAGTATTTCTTTATTATTTTATATCTATGGGATTAGTAGATCCCTCGATGATTATGGTGTCGAAACATAAAAACATGAAACAGAAAAGTCACAGAAAATAAATAAGTAACGGTCGCATTTGGACTTGAATCCAGAACCACTCGGTCTCTCCGGGGTCAGTGCTCTAACCAATTGAGCTAATGCCACGTTGTTGCTTTCCGTCATATGTATCGATATCATACTTCAATTTAAGAACTGTTAATATCATACTCAATGAATTCTCACATATTGTTTGCTACTATCTTTCTATATTGACTGCAAGATTCTACCCGAATTTATTTGCAATCTAGATAGTGTCTCAGATATACCAATCATATGTTTATTTACATGGGACATCTTTGGTCTTTTCTATAGTAGATTGAATATTCAATATTTTGGAATAACTTATTCAAGTTTATGTACCCCATTGTTATATTTAATAATTGACGATAATATTAGTTTGAGGTTTATAAGCTATGATACGTTATTCCCATTAAAAATTGAAAGATAATCCTGATAAAAAACCAGCTGTTTTCTTAGGCACCAAAAACTTTCGAACCTTGAGCTCTACCATCGTGAAATTTACATATCTTTTCTCTTTGAATTTTCAAGACCAACATAACTCTTTTTCGTCGTTGTCATATTTATTAGGGCCAACAGTATCAAAATGTGCCGAAAGCAACAGAAATTAAGCAATGCTTTAAAAAAAAATTGTATTGGTTGTTTAATCGTAAATTCATATAAGGAATTATATAAAGTGCATTATTTATTAAACTGTGTAATATAATATCCGGATGCAGAGACTGTGTTAAATGTATTAAAATGAATTGCGTCCGATAATATAAGTAGAATAACTATTATCATTTCACTCATATTAATAATGAAACACGAGTAGCCATTTTAATGCTGTTAATAATATCTGAGTTTTATCCTCTTGCAAACCAACAGAATTATAATCATAATACGACTTCCCTTTGAATTTTCACGCACGTGTTAATTTTCATGAAAATGTAAAAGAGTTGTATTTTCGACATCCTTTCCAACACAACATTTTACGTATATATATGAACATAAATGTAGCTGCTGAGCAAGTACATTGACAAGTCAAGCATGTTTTAAAATATTTTTACGATCTTCACACGTGATTTTTTCACAAAAGGGGAA
Organism: Halesus radiatus; assembly: GCA_022606495.2. Lineage (NCBI taxonomy): Eukaryota > Metazoa > Arthropoda > Insecta > Trichoptera > Limnephilidae > Halesus > Halesus radiatus. The sequence goes on along the minus strand of JAHDVE020005230.1, from coordinate 77,702 downwards.
AAACAGATGTATTAAAATGTTTAGTTTTCATTATTTTTTTCACGGAGTTACGACATTTCCTCGGTACTGCGGCGTAATGTGGTTGTTACGTTTTCGTTCATGATAATTTTTATTCTCCTTTTAACAATGTTAACATTATGAACTTAAAAAATGGCGTACATGTTATTTGATGGTTCGTTTTTAGCCTCTTTTCCCTTAGGAAAACACACTTCACTTGGGAAAGTACCTAGTTACGGCCACCTATTTTTAAAAGCACTGTATTCTAATTTCAAAACGTCGTTTTTTACCAAGGCGCGCAGAATAACGTGGAGATCGCCCGGTAGTGTTCCAGAACTTATATTTTTGGTAGAACACGAGTATATGCCATTCTAAATTTATTACCGTCAAAATCTATGAGATTATTTTTTGATCAAGTCTGTTGGGATTCGACTACACTGCATTGACAAATTTAAAATATGTGGATTGTCAAAAAGGATTCATGTTTAGTGTTAATCTTTACTTAGTAACAAAACACTGTTGAGTAGTTTCTTTATTAGATTCACGTCTACCAAGTCGGAACCACATTTGATCGTCGAACAGTTGACCGAAATATCAATAAGCAAGCCGCCAACATAATGATTTGAGCACTTAAATCATTAAAGAATTCAGTTTTTTATAGGTCAAAAAGAACATTTGTGGAATTAACCGCACACATTTGCCCCAGTCTCTCAATCAGTGAAAGACTCGCAGTGGCAAATGTAAAACTAAAACATATAAGGCTCCTTTCACAGATATAAGCTGGAAGGAGATAAAAACTAGTGAATTTGTAACTCTTTTAACGTATTTCTTTTTAAAATGCTTGCATCATTTTATGCGTATTGGAAGACGTGAAATTGTTAAGTGAATGTTGAAGAATACCATTATAAGAGAAGAGAGCATTAAGTCGTTCTGACGACTAGTTCTTAAGTTCAATTGTGGAACGATTTACCGGGCTCTGTGTTTCCTCCCTCCTACAACATGGGTGTCATCGAGACCTATGTTCACTCCTTCCTCCCCTCAAAAAGACCATCCACATAGCAGAAATTATTTTTCTCAGTGCCTTCTGCTTAGAGTTAACGCAAACAAAAGGGGAAGAAGCGGGAGGTTCTTTTCAGACGTGTCACAAAATAAAAGTTAAAGTGACTAAATTATGACTAAGATCGTCCATCACTTTCCATTAGTCCGTGTTTGTTACAACACACACCTTATAAAATGGCGCCCAATTTTGGTGACAGACTAGTCCGCTGGGAAATAACGCCGTCCTCCTTTTAGTTTATATTGTTTCTGTAAATTTATTAAAGCGCTATCACTCATGAATAATACCTACATACCAGTACCCGGCGCCTACTACCTAGTACGTAACCCAGTAGCTAGTACAGTACCAGTCACGCATTGTCAACTGGGTGCCGCGGAGTGCCACTTTACTTGATGTACCTACTATGGAAACTTGTACAGCGGTTAAGTTCAAGCTAAGTTCTAGAATGTTTTAAGCGTAAACACCACACAAGATGAATATTCTTCAAACAATTGTTAGAAAGACGGCGAAACAGCTGTCACAAGTAAAATCATTTTGCGGAAAGTTCTTTTCTCTAGAAATATTATAATCTGTCCTGAGAAAAATAAGTGGGAAAATTCAGTGGGCTTTCAAAAATTTACTTTTATTATATGAATACCGCACAAGATTTCCAACTGCTTCCAACCGTCTAGAACCAGTGAAACTATGGCATTCCCAATTGGGAATGTTGTGAAGCTGAAGGTATTGGGGAAGGGAAGGAGAAGAGGAAGAGGAGGGTCAGGAATACCTGGCTATTCAGATCTAATCACCAAACACGGCTAAAAGTCATTTCAAGCGACGTTTCAATTCTGAATGGTGGTCTTTCATCAAGGCGATACTGACAGTATCTTCCACTCTGGAATATGCGCAATTATACTACATATTATTTTTAAATGAATTAATTGTGAAACAGCACAAATTAATTAAATAAGATTTACTGGCGCATGCCGGGATATGAACCCGCGACCTTCGGATTCGTAGTCGAGAGCCTTACCCCTCGACGATGGAGGCCGTCAAGATTTATTTATAGTCACTTTATTATTAGAGATCAGATAAATCCTGGCTAACTGCTGTGTGAGCAGTAGTCATTGCGCGTGGAAAACCACTCTGGTCAGTATTATTCTATTCTACCATGTTCAGAACATAACTTGGCAGATTGTAGATTCTAGAAAATTCAGTGCACCAAGTCAAAATGTTAAATATTCCGTATTCTTTTTTATGTTTAATCATAAACGCCTCTCCACCATACCTCACCATCTGAAAAACAGCGACACAACTGTTACACGTAAAGTTCTGTGCCCAAAAAATCCCACGTCGTAAAGTCTCTCGAGAAAGTTAGACTGAAGTATTTAATGAACTGTCTCGTTCAAATAATGTGATGGTAATTATGGAACAAAACCACATAAAAAATAACCACCAAAAAACGCTAATCAACCTCGAGTAACCCATTCGAAATAAGGCGTCACATGCAAAAACTTGTCTATGAAAATTCTCGTCGCAAGTAAATTCGTGTTGTGAAATCTCTCGAGGAAGATAGACTAGCAAATTCAATGTACTATCTCATCTCGTCGAAATCTAAGCCGACCCAAGTATAGGTGAATACCAATAAGGCCCGAACGATCGTCATAAAAAGAGGTGTTTTTTAAAAAAATAAAATACACTTTTGGAAGAGCTTTTTTATTGTTATGATTCAGGAAAGTTGCCCGGGTTTAGCAGGGCCATTACGATTGAATCAATAAACGATACATAGATTTGGTATTCATGGATACATAGCCATTTACCTTTTAAGCCGGACTTAACGCAGGTTTGACTGTCGTTTTATGATCCGACCCGTTTTTGAATATGCCGCAATCGCCTTGTGCCAATTTAGTCATGTCCATTCAAATCGATGGTTTAAAGGGGAGAGGGACGTCAGAAAAGATTTTTTTTATTAATTCGAAATAATGATAATATTTTTACGCAATATGATAAACATAATGTTTTTAAAGAGAAAATATTTTTCTAAATTAATTCAGATATATGATATTTTTCTACCCATTCTAAGAATGTTTAAAAAACTGTTGAATTACCACAAAAAACACTTGTAGGGTTTTTCTTTAAAATTGCGGGAATAAATAATAAAAAAATATATAAGAATACGATATAGTTTTTTTTTCATAAACACTAATATTCGTGTTTTTTTAATGCGGATCACAAAACTTTGGTTATGTTTATTATAACGGGTTTATATTTATAAATAAGTTTATTATTTATTATTTTTTCTCCGCTGTTTTATATTATTTTTATACGTTTAATGTTTTGTAAAACATACATTAGTTGATCAGAAAAAGTCATGTTTCTGATTTGATTTTGGTAAATGTAAATTTATGTAGATTTGTAAAGTTTCAAAACACGTAATGAATATTTTTCTCGTTAAAAACATTATGTTTATTGTACTGCGTAATAATATTATCATTATTTCGAATTATTAAATAATCCCTCCCCGACGTCCCTCCCCTTTTGACTCTTGGATGGGTTTTTTACCTTTGCTTTGTGCTTCGGCCCTGACCGGAGAACGATGATAAAAATCTTTGGCAAATACAAATTAAAAGTATTTGATTTTGCCACTTATTTTCGTGCTACGTAGCTAAAAAAAATATTTACAGAGGTACGCATGATAAGATTAACTCAAAACATAATAAAACAATGAAAGTATTTAACAAAGCTACTAAGGCACACTAAATTTAGATTATTGCATAGTTTGAAGTAAGCATGCGAATTAATTACTAAATTAATCTTGTAGTGATGTACACAAAGTATTTGGATTTTTGATGTTAACATTTCAAGAAGTGTTTTTGTTTTATATTTTGTGAATTTCCTCACTAGCTGTTCAAGTGTCTGTGTTAAAATGATGTAGATGTGCAGTATTATATTTTTATTTAGAGTTATATTTTTGAATTATATTTTTTTTCTTTAGCAGTATAAATGTTATTTTGGACCCTCGTATTAGAGCAGAAGAAACACGAAATCGGTCTTATAAAAGACCTTTAATTAACAGCTTCCAAAATGTTCGATCATCAAAGACTTCATGCCAATCTTCTTATCAAGCTTCTCCGTCACTTTCCTTAATTTCATATAATATTAATAAATTAATTAAAAATGACTTTATAATCACCACTTTATTAATATATACATATCGACATGTTTCGAAAGCGAAGCTTTCCTCATTAGGACATACAGAATACTAAAAAATAATAATGTCATGTATAGATAAATGATAAACATAAAACACGTTGTAATATATTTATTCTTGTTCTATGGTTATTGTGTTCTATGTTAATTATTGTTCTACGTTTATTATATTAATTAATTATGTTATATGTTAATTTTATTTTTAATTCGTCTATTAATAATGACGCCAGAAAGTGAATACCAATATTTTGAAGAAATCATATAGACAATTCCCCTATTCAGGGTTCAAGAAAATTATTATTCATTATTCATTTTGTCATTTTTTTATTTATAGTTCAACTAGTAAGGAAGGAAGTTACGTGGGGGGATATTGATTTAAAAAATTAAACAAACGATTTAGTTTTGCTGATTATTTACAGTTATTGATATAAGGGCGGGTTTTGTAGCCATCGGCGTAACGCTTGATACCATTTTTAACAAATATTTGGACTACCGCCCTATTTCACCGTTTTATAAACGTTCTTTAAATCACCGTACGTTTGTTAGCTGTCAGTTGTTGCCGGATTAACGCGTATTTAAAACCGCGTACCATTTTAATTGAAAAGACAATATATGATTTGCATTTGTGAAATGGATTCCTCATCGAGCAGTGAAAGTGGAGACAAAAAACGGACAGATAACGGTCCGTTAGCGAAACGGTTCGTTACGTAACCAAATATTGGTAGTTTGTTTATATAACTAGCCCTAAATACTCGTAATAATGAAGTAATTGCCAGTTAGAAACCCCAGACCGAAGAGGGTCTTCAAATTACACGAGGTCGGAGCGCCCATTCCAGTGTTTTTGTTACTTCAGAACAATAAACTCGTTTCTGCATCGTAGAGAATAATCTAAACGTATTTCTGGATCATGGTGAAATCATTCCTGTGACTAATAAAGCCAGGTAACCCATTTCTCACAAAGAAAGCAATTTACGCCCATCGTAGTGTATAATATTTCCCCCCGACCAATTCAATGCCCAAACTGGTGCACGTCCATCGGCCGACCTCTGTTGGTTCTGGCCGCGAGGTGATTTGATTATTTGGGACACAAAGCAATTAATAATAAATCATCGCTGGGTTAAAACCAATAAAAACGTCACCATTTACTGAGTTATTCGCTTTCGGTATCGACAAAGTTCACCCAAATGCCAATAAATTCACGAATCAATATCAAATAAGTTCAAACAAAACTTCCTCTGACTTGTTAATGACCATAACGCCTAAGCAATCAATAATTTTTTTCTGTATTATATTTTTAACTCTCTCTTTTCATCATTATCATTTTAACCCGGTATAAGGTTCGTGAACTGTGGTGTTTTTATCATCATAATTTACCCATTTTTCGTTTGTTAACCCCATGTAATTCGTTGGGGTTTTGTTCTGACCGCGACGTCACAAACAGAGGAAAGCTCTCCCATTGTTTCTGAAAGTCTCGTAAAAACAACAACATTGCACATGCAAGGGTTAACCCTTCGTGAATTCCTCCCAGTCACGCGACATTAAAGGAACCCCGAAATGAAAACACTTGATAGGGATGCACTCCCATTGAAAGTTATAAAAAGCACCATTATGCTGCCATCTATCGTTCAGAACCAATTACACGACAAATTTGAACAGTCACGCCATGACAAGGGAAGTCTTCCTTGGCGCACTAAGTTTTGCGTGGAAAAATTGTCTTATAGTATGATCACAAAAAAAAAAACTTTCGTTGGTGAGAATGATAAAATGGTTTTCCAATCTGTATTTTTAAACTCCGCAAATACTTGCGTTGGTATATATAAAATTACGTAAGAAGACATTGCTTGTTTTAAAAAAAATTATTTCCATAGAAAGATTTTTTTCTGGGAAACCAATAAGGTTCACCGAGAGAGTAATTAAAAAAATGTTTTTCGAAAATATATTTACAAACAAACTATTTACGATATTAAGCGACAGCTGACAAAAATCTTACTTTTTTAATAGTGATATAATATCATTAAAACAAGTAAAAAAAAGCCCTAAAACCTGCTCTAGCCTAATGTAACTAATGTTTTCGTTAAATTAATCAGGTTAGGTGAGATTAGGCTTTTTGGCAAGTTTTTTAGTTTTTTTTATCTTTTGTACTTTTAATGACTTTATATAAATTTTTTTGAGTGAGCCCATTCATGCGTGTGTTAATTTATCATAGAACCAAGTCGTTGTGTTGTAAACACTGAACACGTAGATTTTTATTTTACCAAAAAAGGTACGATTTTCCCATGATACGGACCACTCAAATTTTCGTGTGGAGAAAAATCAATGATTATCGAACATATGTTTGTATAATTTCTTCAAAAATAATTTAATAATAATTTTTTTATAATGAAGTAGGTATTTGTCTATGGGTTGAAATCTTATTTTGTAAGTGTATTAAATACCAATCTAATTATTCTGTGAACCGTCTAATAAATACTTTTTTTTTGTTTTCAATGCATGCTTAATTTTAATGCTTATGAAATATGATCGTATTGTTTGACTCGTTGCATTCAACTTGTGTAAGTACCTACGCGAGAATAATTCTCCAAATAGGTATTTTCACAATTTAACGATTGTGGTTAATATTATATTGATTTGATGCCAGGAGATAATTTCTGTAATTTAATTCGTCCAAATAGCTGTCATAAACTCAGTTTTAGTGTTTCAATAATAATAGTCATAATGCAACGTTTTCCAATTCTCTGTATTGTGGGTACTTCGTGATATTCTGAATATTACAGGCAAACACAACATTGTTCAGCAAAACGTTAAATTTCTGCGTTTATTTTCTCCAGTTATTACAAAATATCGGCATCCTATACTCGGCGTTGCTCGAGGTGGATTATCCAAACCCTAACAAGCTATACAAATACGTTTCTTTGAAACGTTTTTCTGGTAGTCTGTTTTATCGTTGATCTGTTGTCGCTTTTCCTGATTTAATAAGCACGTGGTACATTTTGTCGTTGTTACGTTGCTTTTTGTATTTTTTAAATCTTTCCTTGTTGAATCAGCGTGCAGTCTCTTTTGTAATTATTCCTATGTATCTTGTTATATACGAGTATGTTAAACTTTCCTAGATTTACGAGTACGAGTATGTGGTCTATTTTGTGGTTGTTTTAATATATCTTTATCTATTGTCACATATTTCCTGGCTGCTTCAGCATGTAGCCTTTTTTCTCACGGTTCAATTTTTTTACCGCTGTTACGTTGTATCTTGTTGCGCTTGTGATTTTTTCTGGTTACGTCAACGCTTTGTTTGGTTTGACACGTTGTTCTAGATTCGATTGTATTTTAAGTAGCATTAAAATTTTATTAAAATGTGTATTTATTTTTACCACCAAACGTTATAGTCGTACAGTAAATGTATGGTTGTTTATTATGGGATATCATTTTTCTGCCTTAAGTCGAAGAAAGTTTTTTTTTTAGCTATTACAAAATTTTGTTACGTGGTTTTACATTAAAGATTTTAATCTCGGGCTTTATACTACTCTTCTATTAGATGCATTTGCTTGTGGATGGGAAGAGGAATGTCTATTAATTATTAATGGTTAAGCAATATAGTATATGGTTAATGTATATATGTTTTAGTAGGTACATTACAGTTTGGGGGAAATAAAACATATAGATATATAGTAAATTTTATATAAAGAGACATCTATATTATATATCGTAACTAAAATAATGTTATTATACCAAAATACAAATACCTGTATTGAGAAGAAAAAAAATGTGATGGAATAGAAATAGTCTACAGAATATTTGTAAGGTTAATTTATTTGGAACTTTTTGTTGTTGTTAAGATTGTCTTTAAATTATTTCTTGAAAGTGTTAAATATTTGAATTTTATTTTTAATGCTTCTGATCTCTTCCAGCAGTCGATTGAAAAAAGATCGTCTTAGGTAGTTATAATGGAGTTGTGCAAATGAATTATTTAATTTTGGGCGTGGAAAAACATATTAAAGAAAAACATGTTTATCTTTTAAGAATTATTAAATTTTAAATGTATAGATTTTTAAATGTGGGTACTAGAAATTCTTCAAATAGGTGATCCGTTGTTAGGTAGTACGAAGATTTTTTTTTTTATATGATTATTATTTTTTTAATAATTCCTACTGAAAGGAGGTTAGTTTATATGTGGATCTCCAATAATAATAATAATAATAATCGGATGATTTTCACCTCAAGGGCGCTGTAGATTGAACTAAGGCATAGTATATTATATTATTAGGTATTGACCTTCCTTCTTATTTTTAAAGCAACTTTAACAGCTTTGTATTGTACATAATCGGGATAGATCTGTAGTGTATCTACTTATTCGTGTATCAGTGTCGATAACGTTCCCCAGTCAATCCTCGTTAATGTGGGTTAGGGCGATCGCCTTTCGGAGATACCCTTTAAATCCAGATTTATTTTCTAATTTATTTTGACAGAAACAAACACACTGGTAGAGTCAGACGAACGGAGTCATTTTCGCAAACCAATAAAGTTACGAGAGATTAATATCAGACATGAGCAAGTTAAGATCAAAGAAAGGTAATGTGTTAAAGTTATCCACTGATGAACGTAACTCCATCATTTTTTATTTCATTGTTTATACTTCCAGTGTCAACGCTATGTATAAGTTACATTAACTAAATATTCAAAATAATGTGTGTCCTTGTAGCTTTTACTTGTTTGCAACATACGAGTATTTCACAGCAGTTTTCCGAGTATGTGAAATAATTAGAAGCTTTGTAATGCAAATTCTTTAAGGTCTTGACCGTTCCGTACTCACAACATAACTCCGTCCTGACCTCGCCTATTGATCGCGCTCAAAATATTCCAGGAATGTTTAATACTTTAAAACGTGACGTGAGCACCGGCAAATATTTCAGCTTAGCTTTAATAATAATAATTGTACGCTTAGGAAATATCGCCATGAATCTCGGAACACCCGGTTTATTGTGTATTCCATAACTTTCCGCTAGAAATTCTTCTTTTGAAATGTTTGCCGACTGCGAGGGAATAAATCTCCCGGCGCTGATTGGTGACTGGCGGGGTCACGTGACTGCGGTCACATTAATATTTCATAAGCCCCTAAATATTATCATGATTGATAGGGGCGCCGGCTTTTCCTGCCCCGGAAGCGTTTATGTCGCATTTGCGCGCCGCTGCCATTTTTTACACATTTCTCTTCATCTTTAGCCCATTTGCTCCGCTTCCCGCCACGCCACTGGTCGGTGCAATGTTTTATGCTTTCGGCGGACGTCCGCTTTTTATTTCCGGTCGGATGCGTACTCCGGGACGATCTGAATTTTCAAAAATGATTTTTTAACCGCGATCCCTTCCAACTTCCAACGACAAACGTGTATTTAATGCTCTTTTATACAAGTAAGCCGGTATTTTGATTCGTAAATTGGCAATTACGTAGATGTGTCCTGTGAAAAATAATGAGAATTTTCCAATTTAATTGAGAACAGTCAGCTAACGAGCTTCTCGATCCTTTTCATTTAAATAACAAAACGTTTCAATTACGTATTGGTAAGGCTTAATGGGAAGCATTCGTTCCATTCAGAATTCCGTAGCAGCCAAAGATACGTGTTGTTAAACTCAAGATACCTATATCATGGTTAATAATATCAAAGTACTTACGCCCCTCTCTCTCTCTCTTTTCCCTCCACTCCATCCCTTCCTCTAATGTGATCACGTAGCCCAATAAACATGGTGACAAACTATGCGAATATTCTATTTCAGACTTTTCCATTTTAAAATTTCCCCTCCGAAAAGGGATCATCCATTTTTAGCCAAGTTTAAATCCACGGGGTTTTACTTAGTACATGCTTAATAATATTGTTTACATATTTACCTTAAGGAATGTGTTTATTTCTATTTTATTTAAACGCTCAGTGAGCTTTTAAGTAAATAACATGAAAAATAATAAAATAAAAACATTCGCAAGAGTATAAGAAGAAGATAATAAAATTAGGTATTCTGCTAATATCTACCAAATTAATTATCGTTTAAATATTTAATACCAAATCTAAACGTTGTAATGGTTAATGCAAATAATAATTAGAATGAGATATGTAAAATGTTAATGTTTGTCTAGTAGTTGGTTAGGTTTTTTTTTTACATGAATACCGCACAAGAGTCCCAACTGCTCCCAACCGTCTGGATCCAGTAAGACTATGGCATTCCCAATTGGGGAATGTTGTGAGGCTTGAAGGTATTGGGGAGGGGAAGGAGAAGGGGAGGAAGAAGGTGGAGAAATACCTGGCTATTCAGATCTGGTCACCAAACACAGCTAAAAGCCATTTCAAGCAATGTTTCAATTCTGAATGGTACTATCACTCTGGAACGTGCGAAAATATACTATATATTATTTTTAAATGAATTAATTTGAAACAGCACAAATTAATGACATAAAATTTACTTGTGCACGCCGGGATTTGAACCCGCGACCTTCGGATTCGTAGTGGAGAGCCTTATCCCTCGACCATTGAGGCCGTCAAGGTTTATATATAGGTATACGTAGATTGATTAAATGAAGGTGTTCAGAACAATCAATTTAAGAGTTTATAATTTTAATAAAAAGGTTAGATCGTTTATTTTTCGTCTGTTTTTTTTTAGTTGAAATATTTCAAATATTTTTTCAATGACAGTAAAATTACTTTCTGTTGTCATTATTAATAAAATATTTCTTATACATTTTGATGAGTAATAATAATAATATTTTTTTCTGGCTGAAGAATTTCAGCGATGTTTTTTTTATTATTTTTATTTGAACGCCATCTTAAATATGTTTAAATTCGTTTCTTTGCCATTTTTTCTACAATCATATTTTTACGGAAAGTAATATTCTTATTGAGATGATTTCTTTATTGTTCTGTGTAAGCCCTCAATTATTTGCGTGAACTAATTATTTAATGTGTATACCGCACATGAGACCGAACTGCTCCCAACCGCCTGGAGCTAGTGAGTCTATGACATCTCCAAATGTAGTATGCTGGTTGGTTGAAGGTAATGGGGAGGGAAAGGAGATGAGAAAGAGGAACACTGCTCCGCTACAACATGGGAAGCTTATGGCGCAGACTATGCCAATTCAAGAGTACCCCATCTCGGAGACGGAAAAATGTTAAATATTCACCATAAACTTTTTTTTTAAATGTTTTTTTTTACTATTTTGTATATTTTATTATGTAGTTAATCTTTTCGTCTTTTTTTTCTTATAAACTTATTTCGTATTGTTATTTTTTTTATTATTGGCATTTATGGAATATATTGCATTGCCCCGCGTACCTTCTGGAATAAAGGACCTGTTATTTTTTTATTCACTATGTAAACCTGGGATATCTAATCTGTAATAGATTAATCGAAATGTCTTCTTAACATTTTGAAGCTGAAGTGCATTTTTTCGTATGATTCATAATTTTGTTCCAGGAAAGGTGAAATTTGTCGCGGAATTGTACGGAATTGCAGCAATAATGCTGAAACTTCGTGGATTATTAATGTTAGCTGTAGTAAAATCAGTAAACTTACGCTAGTGTTGACTTGTATTATCACAATTCAGGTGTCGGTGTGGCAAATTAATTAAACCATATTACAAATTTACCAAAGCGAAAAATTGATAATAAAAGAATTGCGCTTTATACTGATATTCTTTCCAAAACAGTGCTATATAAATTGCTCAATAAGATTTAACAATACTTTTAAGGTACTAAATAACTGCGATATAAATTCATTGGAGGGATTACATCGAAAGGCGAATAAATAAAAAAACTATATAATTGAAAATACACTTTGTATATACATTGCTATAAAAAAATTATATAATTGAAAATACACTTTGTATATACATTGCTATCGAAACATGTAGAAATATTTATATATTTTAAGTAAAGTGGTATATACAAAGTGTATTTTCAATTATATAATTAATAATGATGCCACAAAGTTATCAATCATTTGACGAAACTATAATAAAAAAATCTTTATTACCTACTTACACTTGTTTATTTCAGCCTGGATCGGTTTCACATTACAACGTGCACCTTCAGACTGGACCTAACTTAACCTTACTCTAAAGCTGACTGTTGTAAGGTAACATCGATCAGTTTGAAGTAAATAAGTGAAAAAGAGTTGCAATAGTTTTTTAATCGAAAATTTCATATTAAAATGAAATTCCGTCATGAATTAACAGTTTCAAAATTAGAAGCAAATTAAATTTAGTAATTTTCAAGTCATTTCAATGCAATTTCGTAATAATTATTCATGATATAAAGCGGTTTGGTTTCTCCTGCAGCCAGTGGTGGAACGGTTGGTTTACACTTCCAAGTTATGTGTATCCTTAGACTGCATCCAGGTGCAGGTGCGGTCTTCCAAATGGTATTCGTGCTAATTTCATGCCGTGTTCAATGTGCGAGCGCCCTTCTGTGCAGGTAGATTTATGCCAATGCATATGTGGCAAGGACTATGCTTTGCATTACTCATTAGACAGAAGTTGTTAGGGATGATAATATAAGGTGGCGATTTTTTTATTAGGGTCTTAACTTTACAGCAGAAATTTGATATTGGATAGAACCTTTTAGATCGATGGAACTGTTGTTTTCAGCTCGCCCCGTCTCTTCCATCATGTGCTATGGAGCTTTGAAATAAATTCGAAATGTCGAAAGTAACACAAGATGCCTCGTTATTTGTTCCATGTATTTGAGTTGATCAATTTGTAAAAAATTATTATTATTTGTTTTTGCATTTAATTCGTTGATTTTTATGTAAATCAAATTTAATAATGTTATTATTAAGTTCTGCAAATATCTTAGTTTTTATTATTGTGATAACTGTTCCGGCGTTTAAGGCCATTTTCAAACTGCGGTTAATCCACATTGTGATAAATTATTTATATGATTTTATTTACTCCCACCCCATTCTAATTTGGACGGCTTTTAAAATAATTATTTACTATTGATAAAACAGATTTAGTTAGAAAATAATTTTAAATCTCTATTCTGTGAGGTTTTTAGATTTATAGTGTGTTTTCCCCGTATTTAAATGAGAATATTTTCCTAATTGATTTATTTAAATGGGTATAACAATACAACACATTTTAATAAATCTATTAAGAAAACATTGTCATTTAAATACGGGGATGTTAAGGGATAAGGGGTGTTTAAATCTACTATAATCGGAAATTAAACTGGTGTAGAAACTCATATGCAACATACATAAATGGATTACAGGTTGTACAAAATAGGGTACTAAAAAAAGGTATCAAACTTAGTTCTAAAACATCCACTAAAAAATTATACGAGGAGACAAAACTGTTAATAATTAGAAAACTATTGGAGGGTTACAAATATCTTACTGCGTGAAATAAATAATAAACTCATACATGCAAACATAAAATTCATTAAAACATCACAAGTATATACACATTTTACACGACAACATGAAAACATATTTAATACATACACAATATGACAAACAATCCATTAGCTACGAGGGGGGGTAATTTATATAATTGCCATCAAGACGAAATTTTAAAAAATAAAAAGGTCCAGGCATATTTGAAGATTCTTTTCCTTATCTTATAATAAAATTGTGTAAAATTTCTATTTTTATACATCATTCAAGTAAAGTAAGGGGAATATGTAATTTTCTTTTATTTGGAATTTAAAAAAAAACTGCATTTTAGCGTTTTCTATGTAATCAAAGGAAAAATAAAGGTTACGTTTAATGTAAGAATCTAAATCACGGAATAAACCATGTAATAAAACTAGTACATAGAAATAAATATAGTATAAACTACTATCATGAGGGCAGAGATTGCAAATAGAAATACGAAAAAATAGTGTAAAATTCTAGTTCAAATTTAAAATGATTATAAAGCTCCGGGATCCATTCATTAGATAACCAACTCCTCTGCCATGGGTTACCACAACTGCTACATTTGGTGACTTAACAGGGGTGCCCGGGTTCACGGGGTGAGATTCCGATAAATTGAATATTCTTTCTAGATTTGAGGAAAAGTCAATAGATGCCACATATAAATAAAAATCGAATATTTATATCCGAGACGCTATCTAGATTGCAAATATATTCGGAAAGAACTTTACAATCATACAAAAAGATAGCATCCAATAATATGGGAATTATTTGAGGATAATATTGGTAAGTCTTAAACTTGAAGAATGATATCGATAAAAATGACGTAGGTTAAACAGGTCTCATTAGCTAAGCGGTTAAACTGTTGTTACTGTTGTTCCAGTACGACAAAGGTCCTGGGTTCGATTCCTAGATGCGACTGACACCTTTTTTTGCTGTGTCTTTTTCTGTTTCAAGCTTCATTAGAGATTTAAAAAAAAATTACCTTCTTCAATGATTTATTATTACAATGAGGTTTATAAGCTTCAATATAAGATACGATTACGCCTAAATCCAAACAATGTAATCGTACCTATCTTAACTGCACCATTCTGGAGTCGGGAGGCCTGAAAGTTATGATCATTAATAATAAAATGTTATAATTCTCAAATGAAACATAAAAACCTTACCCTTCTGTTCAGAGCAAACGTGATTCAAGATGCGATGTCTGCTGGTTTAAAGTAGATTTTTGGCGATAGTCCAAAGACCAGTACCATAAAAATTCTGTAAACAAAACTTTTCTCAAATTTGAGGTGGATTCTGAACGATATTTGGTTTCCTGAAAACGTTATCTAATGAACTAATGATCTATTCATTTCTTTGACGTGAGACTAAGAAAACAAGTTTATATATCTACTTAAGTTGCTACCCGGCTTCTCTCTTGATTTGAATTCTTCCGTTTTAAGTCAATGTCACTGCCGATAAACCGGCCTTCATTGAAATATGGTAATACAGTTTCATACAAAACATATTAAAATATGAGCACAAAATGCTACGTACGTAATTAATTATTGAATGCTTTACTTTACCTGCCTCACCAGGGGCGCTATTCTTGTTCTTTTTAAGGAATATTCCTTACGTTTTTCCTTAGGGTTAAAGATTTCTTGATTAACTGCGAAATTCCGGTGAGACATAGAAAAAGATCCCAAATAGATTATCAACAGATTATTTGAAAACACAAATTGAAATATCTTCAAGTGACATAAGATTTTGAAATAAAACTTTTAAAAACAATTACATTATGCTACAATTCAATTTAATACATTTTTCTTTTATTTTTAAATACCATAAGTAAGCATTTTAAAAAAGAATCACTTTTTATAAAAAGGTACCTACCTCATTAGATAGTAATGGCCTTTTTATTGTCTTTAGTTCTAAAAGTGACATTTTAATTTGCGCTTGACGTGAATTGTCAAAGATGTCAACATCTGTATAATATATAATAATGTTTACTAGGTAATTATGTTTAAATTTAATAATTCCGTAATTGGTAACATACTTAATATTGAGTTTTATTCTTGTTAAAACATCGCAAATATTGATTTTTTCTCTTGTTAAAACATCGCAAATATTGACATTGTTGATGAATGCTCGCTGAATTCAACTGACAGCTGTCATCCGAGAGAATCGGAACCGCAGTGAAGTATGAAGGGTTTAACCCTGAGGAAAAAGTTAAGGAATCTTCCTTAAAAAGAACGGGAATAGCGCCCCTGGTGAGAGCTGTTCTGAGGTAGCTGACAGAATGAACCATAAAATATTTTAATGTGACGTTAAGAAAGATTCTGTATTGTTAAAAGAAAACATTTGAAAAGTATTACGTTAAAATAGTAATGGTAGAATATTTAAACAATAATTGAAAATGAATTTCGAATACATTATGTAAAAATAGGTGACAGGAAGTGTATAAAATAATAAGAAAAAAAATACATTTTAGACTTATAGTTACAAAAGATGATTATATTAACTGTAAGATATAAACTTATAAATTTTAGCACGTGCGCTTTAAAATAACATCTTCACGACAAAAAATAAAATGTATTTTCCATAGCACTACAATACATCTGATAAATAAAATAATAAACGTTGTTAATTTTATAAAACAAATGTTTTTGTAATTAAAAATTAAAATTAAAGTTAAAGTGGAAATACAGGATACTGCTATTAGAAAATCAAAAAGAATAACGAGTTTTATTTCTTAATGCCCTGAATTTCCGCGTGATATAAAACTTAATATGACAAATAACATGTCTGATATTTTTTGACAGTTTTATTTTAAAGTTCCTTACCTCATATTCGACGAAGAAGTCTTGGAGGCCTGAGCTTGAGTGGCTGGATAGTGTGGAAGATAATACTGCAGTCTAAAGGTCTATTCACATCTACCAGCACCCCGCATGCCAGAATAGTACAGTATAGACACGACAACATTAGTTGCCCACATTATCTATGAACACATTCATATTACCGCGTACGTAAGCGTAACTTATTCGCACACGCACGGGCCAGCATCGGCCGAGATTGTCGGCTAGAATATTTTGACGTGCTAATGAATGCTTGTAACGTCTGCACACACGCAGTTAGTATGAACGCATACCGTTAGCACCGCCATCTTCATCAGTGGGTGTCATTAGACGCAGATATTGCTAAAACCGAAAAAAAAAAATAATAAATTGATTGAATTGGTAAAGGAAGTTAGGTAATAAAATAATAATAAATATGGGAATAGGATTATAAAATCTTATGATAACGCTCAGTTGACAGTTCATACTCGCGTCTGTGCTGTGCCAGTACTGTACTGTTCTTCTCTGCGCGGTGCTGGAAGATTTGAATTTGAATTTGGAGGTGATGTGTTTCTTGAAGGTGATCAACATCCCCCAAAATGTAGTACCGATGATAATATGTAAAAATTATAATATGATTTTTTTTTTATTAAAAAATTTTGTAACTTTCTTCCACTTGTTTATTTTCAACCGGACCGGTTTGCACCCTATCACGGGCATCTTCAGACTGGGTCTCCGGTAATAGGGTGAAACTGGTCCTATCCACAAAAACAAGTGGAAGAGAAAGTTACAAAGGTTTTTTATTTGAAAAAACATCATATTAAAATAGAATCTTATGTACATATTTTTGCTAGTACCCATTGTAAATAATTGTTTCATTCACTTTCCACATTATTCTCTTAATGCTGGCAACACTCCAAAGGATCAGCCTCACGGCCGCATGTGAACAACTCGTGGCATTTCCCAACGAAGGGGCTCCGATTACACCGCACTCTTATGCTCTTTTCAAATCGTGCACTTTCGTAACTATATAAAATGCAAATAGTGTAGTGATTTAGTGAATAAGATCATTAAGATCAATAAGATCATTAAGATCAATAAGATCATTAAGATCAATAAGATCATTAAGATCAATAAGATCATTAAGATCAATAAGATCATTAAGATCAATAAGATCATTAAGATCAATAATATCATTAAGATCAATAAGATCATTAAGATCAATAAGATCATTAATATCAATAAGATCATTAAGATCAATAAGACCATTCTAGGTTCATATTTTATGTACAACCTTACTTTAATATTGTTCTAACACACAAAATTCGAACTCTAAATATTTGTACTCACAAAGAAATTACAGACAAAGTCGTGTTAATTGCATGCCGCCAGATCTAGTTTTACATTTTTAGTGACACAAATAGGTTTTCTTATTTGTGGTTAAGATTCCTCGGGTTCTTTTACATTATTAAACAAATGATTATTGTTTATGTGTAGGTGTTGAACCTTTACGTGTACGTAATATACATTTGGGGTACCTACGAATTCGTTGGCTGAGCCGGCGTGAGGGTTCACTAATTGATTATGCAACCCGTGTTTCGGAATATTCACTGCTGAATTGGAAATTGCGAATTTCAATTAAATTTCGTACGGTATCCTGTGTTGTTTTAGCAAAAAACAACCGCAATCAAGATAAAGGTAGTGTTAATATTAGAAGGTAATTGGAAAAATGAGGTCGAATAAAAAAATAAAAAACTTTGTTCCTCGGAATAAAATCTCTAATTTATTACGGTTCCAGCTATTCATACTAACGCATTTTGTTTTCAGTTATTTCGTAGCCTTCAACACTTGACAATAGACAATATTTTTCGCTGAATACTTCTTCTTTTGTTGAATGTGAATATCGTACAAGAGTCCCAACTGCTCCTTATTAACCAGAGCCGGTGATACTATGGAATCACCAAATATTGACAGGCTGAAGGGTGTGGAGAGGGCAAGATATGAGAAAGAGGAAGGTGGGGTAGTACCTGTGTCTTCAGATCAGGTCACCAAACACCGAAAACCCATTTCAAGCAATTCATAATGATGACTTTCACCGGAGTATTTATCTATCTGTCAGCAAATGTTTTTTTGATGATCCACACGTGACAATGCGACGTAGAATACACCATGAGTTATCATTTATCACTCAAATTACTTCTGTCACATTTAACGACTTTCCTTGTGACTTGTTCCATTGTCTATGGCCTATGTTATTTCTATAAAATATTATCTTATTTTTCGGTAGCTACATTACTTATATGATGTATAATTACGTAATTAGATACGTAATTTGTTTAATTACAATTTTTCAACCGTAATCGTTTACCTTTTCTCTGTTATGGAAATTAAATCTTAAATTAACAGTGACCGTGTTGTGTTTTTATTAGACAAAGAATAATATTATCAAAGTAACACCGTTTTCAGAATTTATGCTATTATGAATACACAGCAGAACATTTAGTAGAAACAAGAATACTGACTATTAAAATACTTCAAAATATTAAATAGTTTTCAGAATAACATTCCAGCAATTTAAAATCCTCAAGGGCGTGGTAGTAAGAAACAAGCATTTTTTTGTACATAGGATGTGAGTTCGTTCCAAAATTTTTTGGTTGGATCAATAATGAAAAGAATGAAAACTAATAAACCGATATCATTATGTCGTTCTTTATAAAAGTCATCTTCTTACGTCTGATATTGTCAGTCGGTCTATACTTATATTACAGATTTCTTTTTAACTATTAAGTAACTAACTTACCATCACGCCGTTTCCCCGCAAGGGTAGGCAGAGAGGAAGGACCGCCAAATAACTCCATCTTGGCATACACTTCGTGCTTCATTCACATTCATACAACACCTCATACATTCTCTTATTCCGACTTCTGACATGACCCGACTCAAGTATTTGATTCACTTGATCGTGCCATGTCTTCCTCGGGCGTCCCCGGCTTCTTCCTCCATTCACATTCGCGACATATATTCTCCTTACACTCCATTCTTCGTCCATTCACTCTACATGCCCAAACCATCTAAGCGTCCCTTTCTTAATCTTGCTCACTACGCTTACATCAGCCTTGCATTCTTTACGAATCTCAACATTTTTCACACGATCAAACATGGTTTTACTACAGAGATCTCATTTCTACAGCATTCAGTCTACTTTCATCCTTCCTCTGCCAGTTCCATGCCTCACTGCCATATATCAGGGTTGGTATCAGCACTCCATTATGGACTGCTAGCTTCGCTTCTTTGGATAACTTTTTGTTTGCGCCAACTGCGTTTTGTCTCCCGTTAATATATTTTCCTGCATTCACCCTTCTTTCAATGTTCCTATCAGTCTTTCCATCTCTCGTAAACATACTTCCCAAATACACAAACTCATCAACCTGCTCCAAGTATTCATCATTCACAACTACGTTTTTCACGAACAATGATGTCTCATATAAATAAAAAAAATTGGATATTCATCCGATGCACTGTCTAGTTTGCAATTGTGTTCGTGAAGAACTTTTTAATCATCATAAAAATAGCTGCCAATAAGATGGGATTAAAAATGGAGAATAATATTGACAAATCTTGAATTTGAGATATAATATCGATGAAGATGACATAAATTGAACTGGTCTCATTAGCTAAGTTGATAAAGTGGTTGCCCCGGATAAGCAGAGGTCATGGGTTCAAGTCCCAGATGAGACTGAAATCTTCTTATTTTCTGTTGTTTTTCCGGTTTCATATATTATTTAGGTTATGTCAATATTATTTTCTTCAGTGATTAAATATTACAATGATGTTTTTAAATCTCAATAAAAATAATTGATAATTAAAAATTAAATAATTCTTCCATCAATCTCGCGCTAGCTCAATCATCGGAGATATTCGTTATGTTTGCAGTTCGGTGATGGTCAATTTGAGAAACCACCAGCTTCCTGGATGTTTATAAATTTCAGTTCATTTTAAGTTTTCAGTGAAAGGGTAATAAAATAAAAACTATTCACTTTTGCCATAAAAAAATTCCTTCTGTTGAAGCCTTTTTTTTGTAGCAATGAATTAACCCTTCCAGGAAAAGCTATTAATCTCTTTGTAGACGCATTTAGAATTTTATTACTAGAACGAAGGTTGGCAAATTTTCAAATATTACATCGGGGCAAAAAGTAAATAATCAAATCGAAACGATCAGAGGTACGATACCCAAGAGGCATCAGTTCTGCAGACTTCGGGCGACGAGAATAGTCATAGAATCCGTATAATCACTATTAGTTAGAAGTAGTAAACGCTTTTCATATTATTTTTATAAACAATAATTATAAATCTAAAACACTCATCCAAATTGAAAAAAAACCTTCCGAGCAAAGATAAATGTCGCCGGCAGGACTCGAACCCGCACCCTTCTAATGTCCGGTTAGATGCTCTACCGTTGAGCTACGTCGGCTTATCGCAAACCCGCCAAGTTAATCAATATATACTAGTGTTCCATTTTAATAATTACTGTTTTTATTATATTTTCACCTGTAAACAACCAACTTTATTAATATGAGAGAGGCTTGTAACGGCTAAATCCCTCAAATAGATGGCGTCGAGACAAATTATGTCTACATTTTATTGGTGAAAATTGCTTTGACTTGTCAAATATTTATTAATTGATAAACTAAAGTTCTTAAAAACTTAAGACAAGATTTTTGTGCATAGCGCAAAGGGTAACAATTATTAAATTAACAATTAGTTTGCTTTTCATATTATTTGGCGAATCCAAAATTATCTTACTCTCTGCCGCGCGAGCCGATCACCTCTCCCGGACTGTTGTTCAATATCGCTTCATGACTATATCAAAATTAATAATAAAAGCTTTATCAATATTAACAATTTTAAAATCTTTGTAAATAACTTACTATTACTATGGTACCCAAAACTAATCGTATACCAATAGCTACAATATTTTCCAAGAGAAACTAGCCGATTAGTTCCAAACTCCGAGCCAACCCCCGAACTATATTCATCCACGAGTCATAGAAATTATCATAATTTTATGTTTTACCAATACCAAAGTTACTGGAGACCAAAATCAATACAAATTCCTTTTCAAGAAATACATTTAACCAATTTGAACTTACTTATTTGGGAGCAATAGTATCCTCTCTATTAGAAAATTATCAATATTTAGCAATCGGAAATTTACCAATCGGGAGTTTATCAATAACATTCGTAAATTTACCAATATCAATTATATTTTTCACAATGATAATCATAAATTTATCAATAACAAACATAAAAATACAGATAAAAATCGTATATGTACAAATAAAAACCATAAGTAATAATCATCACTAATAAAAAACAGTTATTTAAAAACAACAATCATTTATTTTCAGTCCCGCGCACAACAAAAGAGAGGAAATTTTACAACGCTTATTTTACATTTCATAAAAAAAAATAGGTAAAAGAGTTTCAAGGAGCGTATTCACTAAATAATGACCCTTCTAAACTCCAACATTTCAATTCATTTTTCAATCAACCCATCAATGCGTGAATGCCCATATTGTTATAATTGTTTTTTATTCGAAAAGCGTTCTTTTATTTCATTTAGTTT
This sequence comes from Halesus radiatus, assembly GCA_022606495.2. Taxonomy (NCBI): domain Eukaryota; kingdom Metazoa; phylum Arthropoda; class Insecta; order Trichoptera; family Limnephilidae; genus Halesus; species Halesus radiatus. The sequence continues at coordinate 55,624 of JAHDVE020005230.1, read as the reverse complement.
TTGCTTTTGTGCAGATAAATGCGGATTGAAAAAAATATACATTGGGTGCAATACAATTGAACATTTTACAAGTAATTTGGTCAGTTTATTGGGTAATTAATTATAACACTCTGACTCTATGTAACTTTCCTTGATCAGGGCATATACAAACTGAAACGTTGTACGGAAGTCCCATGATAACAAATTAATCAAGATTTCATCAGGAATACTGAAAGGCTTCATAAAATTCTTAATTTTAAATTTTTTTACAGTAACTCCACACAGGAGACCCTGAGGGAAATATACCCCGTGAAATTAATGTAATATGCTTGATGTACACGTGTTTCATTTAATAATATAAAATTATAGAGTTGCTTAATTCCAACATATAAACATATTCTCTTTATAGATTACACAGAGCTCGTCTTTAAAATAGCACAGTTTGTTTTTATTAGTGCCGGGAAGGTTAAAAAGTAGTTTTAATGAAATCCAATATGTAAAACTGTTGCTATAACGTTTTAAAATTAGTATTAAAAACATTGAACCCGCCTTATTTTATTTAGGTTAACTAACTAACTAACTAACTAACTAACTAACTAACTAACTAACTAACGAATTAACTAACTAACTAACTAACTAACCATCACTGGTTTCCCCGCTGGGGTAGATAGAGAGGACTGACCGCCAAACAACTCGAACTTGGCATACACTTCTTGCTTCATTCACATTCATACATCGTCTCATACATTCTCTTCTATTATTCCGTATTTGAGTCACTTGATCGTGGCATGTCTTCCTCGGGCGTCCCCGGCTTCTTCTTCCATTCGCATTCGCGTCATACATTCTTCTTACACTCCTTTCTTCGTTCATTCGCTGCACATGTCCAAACCATCTAAGCGTTCCTTTTCTAATCTTACTCATTACGCTTACATCAGCCTTGCATTCTTTACGAATTTCAATATTTTTCACACGATCATAAATAGTTTTACCACACATTCGTCTCAGAGATCTCATTTCTACGGCATTGAGTTTACTTTCATCCTTCCTCTACCAATTCCATGCCTCACTGACATACATCAGAGTTAGTATCACCACTCCATTGTGGACTGCTAGCTTCGCTTCTTTGGACAACTTTTTGTTAGCGCCAACCGCGTTCAGTCCTCCGTTAATGGAGTTTCCTGCATTCACCCTTCTTTCAATATCCCTATCAGTCTGTCCATCTCTCGTGAACATACAAACTCATCGACCCGCTCCAAGATCTACAAAGGCACAGAAGAGTTTCTGGTTTTTTTGCCAGAAACTTCTCTGTTAGCATACGCAACGAGAAAATCTGATCTATACACCCCCTTCCGCTCATAAATGCACCTTGCACATCCAATATTTTATCTTTTGTTTTCGTTTGTACCCTTTCAATCAATATCCTACCATACAGCTTTCCAACTGAACTTAGCAGGCTAATAGCCCTGTGATTTCCACATTCCATGCGTGACGCTTTACCTTTGTATAGAGGCATGATCACAGCCCTCCTCCAATCTAATGGCGTAAACACTGGTTAAAAATCTTGCATAACCATGTGAGAATTATACGGTTATCTCCTTTAAAGTATTCAGCAGCAATATTGCCGAAACCAACAGCCTCACCATTCTTCATACATTTAATCGCTCTTTTTATTTCATCCATGCTGATTTCGGAACATTCACGCAATGATCATTCATACCCGATTCGCCACTGGGACCACTATCAGTCGGATTGCTTTTAAAAACCTCTTCAAAGTATTTCATCCATCTCACTTTATTCGTTAACATTTTTCCATCTTTGATTTTATCACTTTCATACATCCGCTTTCTGGACCATTTCGGGAATTTTTCCCTATTTATTTAGGTTAGCCCATAGATACAACACTCTGGTTAGCCACAGATTGCATATTTAAAAGAAGGTTTTTTTGGGTAGAATACTTTCAAAGCGGAAAATACGAGTAGGTACCTACTTAAGAACTTTATGATTTAGATATATTTTGAAAAAATAAACGTTTGGAATGAAATAAATTATTCAAATGAATGTTTCTTTATTTGGAGATAGTTACTTTTGCTGTCAAATCAATTATTGTACCCGAGCAAGGGCGAATGCACATCAGCTAGTAATAAATAAAATTTGGAAAAATATTTATATTCGTTTAAATTAAATATCATAGCAATGGAATTCTACAACGAATTAACAACTTCAAAAACAGGATTTAGGGTAGGAGGTAGAAAATAATGCGCTCAAATTTATATTCTGTTTTGACCGTGCAAAAACAGATTATGCGAAAAGTTTCTGAGTGGTATTACATGTATAAACTAGTCTTCCTTCCCGGCTCCATATCTCTACATCTCCATCTACAAGAAAGGTATCCCAAAAGTTTGCGGTCATTATCATCAATTGTTCGCAGGACTCTCATCTGGTGCCCCCATTTATAATAATGTCATTTTACCGAAATCCGTTTCATCTCGAACAGCTGCGGCAAAAACGTCATCACGTCGGAATATCTTTCCGACGTTTCTGTTATATCTCAGATAAAATAAACAATATCAAGTTCTGCGTGGCATTCCTTCCCCTCCGCGACTCTCGTCCCTTCCCGGAAACACCGACTTCGGGAGAATGGACTCGGGAGGTTTAGCAGTAATTTATCCCGGCATTATATAATCTGATTACTTAGTAATCTGGCATTATGTCCAATTGATCGTCATTAGTAACGCCTTACAATAATTATCAGTAAACCTAAAAGCTTTGCCTTTCCATCGTGATGATTATTTAAATAAATAGCCTGTCATCGGAGAAGGCAATCACTTTGTGGCTTCGTGTTTTTTTATTTTTCTGAAATGAAAAAAGTTCTTTGTTTAAAACCACTGCATTGAATTTATGCATATGTCGACCGGTTTCGGTTAATCTTAACTTTCCTCAGGACCGTAATCGTATAAATTTAATCGATAATATAAGTTCATATGATTACGGTTATAAATTTAATAAAGTGATTTTAAACAAACAACTTTTTTTCATTTAAATAATGTCTCTTCTGAACTAGATTTCTGTTATGTACTATATTCTATATTCTATATTCTGGGAACCATAATATTAGTTTCGTTTTATTTAAATCTAAGTGTAAGTTACCATGTAATTGTATTTCCAATATAATTCAACTTGTACTTGTATTTTTAATGGTTAATGCCTTAATAGGGTATAGAATGAAAATCCATTTGATGTTTTGTCAGAGAAATAAATTAAACAGTGGACAAATAATAAGGTTATAACTTTTGAATATCAAAACATAAATTAGAATTATTCGCATTACACAGCTAGCCAGTACAATGTAAAAAAATAATATATAAAGTTATGTAAATACAAAAGCAGGTCTGCTTATGCGTTGCTGTTCTATTACAAGTATACATAATATCCAATTTATTTTTTATAACTTATTGAAGTTTGTAAACCTCATTGTAATATTTAATCATTGAAGAAGATAATAATAATAACACTTTTGCAGACTTGTAAAATAAGTCAATAGATGTCTCATATGAATAAAAATTGGGTAGGTATATCCGAGACTCTATTCCGATTGCATTTGTGTTTGGGTAGAACTTTGCGATCATCATAAGGATAGCAGCCAATAATATGGGATTTAAAAATGGAAGATAATATTAACAAGTCCTGAACTTGAAGTAAGATATCGGTGTAGATGGCGTAAATCGAACTGGTCTCATTAGCTAAGTTGGTTAAGCGGTTACCCCGGATAGGTAGAGGTCCTGGGTTCGAGTCCCAGATGCGACTGAAATCTTTTTATTTTCTTTTGTTTTTTCGGTTTCGTGGTTCATTTGGGATGTTTTAATATTATCTTCTTCAATGATTAAATACTTAATATCTTTCTGCAATGATTTGCATATAATTATGTCAACCGCGTACAAATGTTGGTTTTTGTTTTAGAATGTTTATTTAGATGCATACATAAAAAATGAACTCATTTAGTAAGAAAGAATACATTTAACAATGTTTAGATATACATATATATAGTAGAACGAAATGCATAAAGTAATAAAACGCAGTCTAGTAAGTAAGTAAATATAAATTAATATAAAGATTACTTAAAGTAATCTCGGTATGTCCTATACAAATCATAAGTTTTTTTCTTAACAAATTCAACACATATCCTACGAAAAATGACACGACATGTGGCTTGCTTTACGGCGTTTGGAAGGCAATTCAAAGTTGTTGACCTTTATAAAATACGCTGTTTTGTTTATACCCTGGTCATGACAACTCCTCGTAAGATGATTTTGAACATTTACATTATACATGATATTATTTTGCAGATATTCAAAGGGCGTATTATATGTTATGCATGAACCGCATTTGACAATCTTCCCACAGGACAAGATTGGTGCCAAAAGAACAAATAACTCTGTATAAGCACATATCATCTGTATTCCATAGATTAACTGAGAAATATAGTAATAGTGGGTTAGTTAATTAACAATTACACTACGGGTACATACGTACACAGGTACGCATTTGTACCTACAAGTAGGTATATACATAGGTACTTCTAAGTTTAAGTGATAAAAAAGACACACGCAAAGAGTTGTCTGTTCAGTCATTGTGAAATCAATCTTCTATCGGTAAACGTACTACATAAAATGACAAATGAAAGGTTAAAAGACATTATTTAAAACGATCCAAATCTTGCGCTGTACAGCCTACTCTAAATGGCGATTTCAATCCCGAAATTCCGACCACTTATTCTAGGATTATATCAGATCTACCCTCGTCCACCCTGACCTATTGGCCCCCAGCGATGTAACAATGTAACTCTGGATAATGTTAATGCGTTTTCTCAACCGAATAGATAATCGAAAGGATGAAAATGAATCGTGAGGTTCATTTACATAATTTGTGTCATAGCTAGTAAAGTTTGCGGAAAACTAAGGCTGTAGAGGAATTTCAGCAAAACCCGTGGGAAATTACAGTAAGACACATTGACATCCGTTTGCCTTCAGCACTTTGCGAACACAGAACACAAAATCAGCCACACACAAACCTCAAAAGGCTTAAGCAAAACACGCTTTTGATTATAGTTTACTGGTTGAGCAAGGATTTAAGGACAGCATTCAAAAACGAAAGGGATCCTGAAACCCGAATAAGATTTCGATAGGAGGATATAACCCAATGAAATTATTAAATGGATTCAAACAGTCGACCCCACTTAAAATTCAAGATGAACAATGTTAAGAAATACGATGTTCGGCATACAATAAAGATCCAACTGCCGTCAACCCGCTAAAGTTTTCTAAGACAGATGATTTTTTTCAAACCTTTAACGATTTTTATCAGCTAATGATAACGTTTTTTTATTGATTAACCTAAAGTTATTATATTTTGAAAACTGTATTGTAATTCGGAATTTCACAGTAATATTACGAATATAGAAATTTTACCACTTCAGATCAGTCTGAAAATGTTCGTAGCACGAAAATATAATACTGTGTAAAATATGAAGAAAAAAAATCTTCTTCTTCATCACAGTCGATCTCAAATTTTTTTTTATCAATTATTTGTTACTTGCTCATTCGTAGCCACCAATTTTTTTATGGTTACATGATAATTCAACACAACCTAATCTAACCTAACCTATTTAATCTTTTTTTATTAACTTTTTTTTTCGTACTGTTAATGACTTTATATTACTTTTAAAAAGTGTGTCAGTCCATCACATTTGTTAGTTCTTCTCTTTTCCTACCAAGGATGCCGTCGGGTGATTTTGTATTACCATATTCACATCGCAAACAAGATGGCGTTTTAATGTATGAACTCTGATATTATTAATTGTTTTTGGGTTTAATTCGTACAACTCCATTTATTATTTTTTTAATTTGATGTAAATCATATTTAATAATGTTGTTTGGTGAACAGCATCCCAAGCCTTGTTTGGTGAACAGCATCCCAAAATATGACATAGGCCTTGAGGGAAATTATTTATTAATTGTTTTTGTGTTTAATTCGTAGAACTCTATTTAATTTTTTTTTAAATTAATGTAAATCAAATTTAATAATGTTATTATTAAGTTCTGCAAGTATTTTTAGTTTTTTTATTATTGTAATAGCTGTTTCGGCGTTAAAGGCCATTTTCAAACTGTGGTTAATCCACATTGTGAAGACTTATTTATATGATTTTATTTATTCCCACTCCTTTTCAATTTAGACGGGTAATGATTTATTATCGGTAAAACCGATTTAGTTAGAAACCAATTAAAATTCTGAATTCTCTGAGGTTGTCAGCTCTATAATGTGTTTGCTCGTATTTAACTGACAATCTTTTCTTAATTGATTTATTTATATTTTTTGTATTTTTTTTATAATGTGAACATACTGAGAAGCGGTGAATGTATAATTTTCCTTACTTTATTAATTAATGTTATATTAGGATCATTCGTTCGTTTGTTAATTTCAAAATGTTCAAGTAAATTTATTCTTAGGCACTTTCTTTCTAAATGTAAGGGTTTAGGTTTGTTGTTGTCAAGCGGGACGTGATTATTTACTAAAAGATGTTCTGCCACACAATGTGTATTAACCACAGTATGAAAAAAAGCTTAATACCCCGAAACAGCTGTCACAATAATAAATACTAAAAATACTTGCAGAACTTAATACGAACATTATTAAATTTGATTTATATATATATTTTTTTTAATCTGATATTGCCTTCTTTGAGCAACATTCTTTCATAATTGTAATGAAAGATGACTGATAAAATACACGTGCTTATAAGAATTACACATTATGTAGCACTTTATTTACGGCATTACCCTACCGCGTGATGGATTGTAGTGTATTTCTTGTTGAACGCAAACTTCCCTGATAAAATAAAAAAATGTCCGTATGCAAACTCCCGCGGCAATTTTATTTCATTTTATTTCAACGATGTTGAGTTTCAGAGATGGTCCGTTGCAGAAACGTGGAGAAGTGTTGTGGAATCGTATAAAATGGTGATTTATTAATGGTAAGGGGAAAGTTCCTCTAGATACTAGATACTAGTTGATACCCTTTCGCAAGTTGTGTTGAAGTTAATCAATTTATCAAATAGAACGATTTCTATTATTTACATTATTTACGTCGGGAGGTTTTGGGTGCGAGTCACTTCGCGGTCAAATATGGATCGGAGTTGTTTCATTTAGCAATTTAAAATTATAATAAAAAAAAATAAAACAGTAACTCTGTTTACATCACTTTTACTTGTTATATACTTTTGCCGACCGGGTTTCGCTACTACTACCGGTCCCAAAAGTATATAACAAATAAAAGTGTTGTAAAAAGAGTTTTTGTTTTATTTTTAAATAATAATGTCACATCACAAAGTTACCGCTTCATATGAAAATAGTTTAAAATTAATTTATCTGCACATATTTATTGTTTTAATTGTTTTTATTATTACTCCGTGATAGCTGTTTTGCTTTCTGAACGTTTTTTTTTGTAATTGTCGTATTCTGTGATTTTAATAATTCAAAAAAAGCTTTTTAAACGAGTATAAAAAATATGCTTCCAAAACGTATACCGCTCCAGGACTACTTTAAATGCTGAAACAGTATTAATAATTATCAACGTATTATAAAAACCCACATAAAGGGTGCGCTACCGGGATTTGAAATCGATACTTCCCCCTCTCGTCTACTCTTACCACTGAGCATTTGGATCAACCGTCTAACCTGCGGAATTTCTTTAATGAATGTTGTATTTCTTTAGCTTATTTACATTGTTATATATTTGCCAGCATTTTCAACTAGAGACGCCTATCGGTTGAAAAAATATGTATATAATCCATTAAATATGAATATCTTTTATAATTTATCTGACTCTGAAAGATAAACAAACCTGAAAGTAACAAATTTACAAAATGTTAATTCAAGGGCATACATTTTATACTTTTTTGGTTCTTTGCTCCATTTCGTGATTTCCCAATTCACATTTACGTCCCGATTACGGAGTAGGTCTCCCAACTCCCACTACCAACTCCCAACTCCCAGTCCTCCAGTTCCCCAGCCTCCCGTTCCCGTAGAGCTGCAGCGGAATGGAAACAGGTCATATTAATAATTAATGGAGAGGGACAATAATGCCATTTGGCTTATTAGCTTATACTTATAATCCTGGCAAAGATTGCCCTGATATTTTATTCCCGATCCGGCTAAAAGTAATATCCGACTGCCCCCTAGGTATTTATTTTTTCAATTAAACAAGAACGCGTAGTCTGCAAGCAAAACAGGTAAAAGCCATTAAATAATTAAGAAAAACCCAATTTACCCTTATCAACCTTCTGGGGAAGAAACCTGACCCAAGCACTAATCACACATTAAATCCCCTAGAAGCTCACGGCCTACTTGCCGAACATGCCCCTCTAATTGTCATCATAAAGCGATTACCAATATTTACATAATAACAACCCGAATACACTCTACTCCTGGTCTAATTTCAGCGTAAATACTCCTCAACACTGAACACTGAAGACTGAGCAACTCTGCTTTGAACTTGAATATCATGAACACATCGAACGTGAAAGTTTTAACAACATATCCGAGTAGGGGATTTTCATATATCACTAACCTCGTGCTGGTAATTATATCGAATACAATACGAGAAATCTTGCTTGTCACGCGTTTTTATTGCCTTGGGGATAATTGAATTATGGTGAAACAGAATTGCTCGTAGATTCCTTACCGGTGCTTATACTCGTACATATAGGTATAAAGTGATGTAATGATACAGAAAATAACAATGTTAGTCACCTAAGTAATTCGAACTATTTAAAAAATCTTATTTCCAATGTTAAAAGTTCTTCAATTAGATCTTCCGAAAAGTTTTAATTATATTCATACCTGTCAATAACTTATCGTCAAAATTTCGTCGAAAAAACAAATAATAGGTCTTCATTCGTTCTGCCTTTTTCACAAAAGTACTGCTAGCTTTCATTTTTACTTCGCTCCAGTTTTAACACTCTTTTCTTAACGAACCATTGAAAATATGAAACAAACAAATCGACATTTTTACTTATTTTTAAACGCATAAATGAAGATTTCGAAGCTCATTTGTGCTATGAAGTTAAATTGTATCAACCGGTAAGAGAGGTTTATTCAATTCAGAAAAAATATAGATAGATAAAATAGATAGTGATATATGTTTTGGTTCTATGATAAATCAACACACGTATGAATCGGCACACTTCTCAAAGGGATATAAAGTCAATAAAAGTACCAACAACAAATTTAGCCCGAAAACCTAATCTCACCTAACCTATTTTTTTTTTTTCTTAGATAAATGTTTTTTTTTTTAAGAACTAGAATCATTTTCAAGTTACGAATAACTTGACAATATTTGAAAATCTCCTGCTACCAACACTGTAAGCGGAAGATGTTGCTTGTATCGTGATGAGCCAGCCGAGGAATTAAACTCACGACGACTGGGTGAGACCCAAACGCGGTATCAACTCAGCCACTGACCGGGCGTGTAATTATTTTCTTGCGTCATTATTAATAAAAGTAATATGGAATACTTGGTTTACACCACTGTTTAATATTTAAATATCAACATGTTTCAGAAGCGTAACTTCCCTCATCAGGATACACGGTATACTAAAAAATTATGACAAGTATAGAGAAATAATAAACACAGAAAAATAATAATGTAAAAATAGACAAATGACAAATATGAACAAAAATTATAAGTGATGAAAGTAAATAATTAAAATATAAAAATTATTATAAAGTATTAAATAATAAACTTATATTAGAAATTCCCTCAGTACAAAAATATTTTTTTATAAAATAAATTATTAATTAGGTTAGGTTCAATTGGTTTATCGGGCTAGTTTATTTTTTTGTTATTTTTTTGTTTTGTTCGTACTTTTAATGATTTTATAATTTTTTTAAGTGTATCGTTTCATACGTGTGTTGATTATACGTTCACCGATGTTTTCATGTAGATTTCTCGTGACTAAGTGTAATTTTTACCAACTGGTTATTGTTAATCGTGGTATGAGTGCATATGGCTTACTTTTGCAGGCTATTATTAAAAATGGTACTACTTTCTGCAGTTAAATAAAGGAAATTATTTGCCTCTGGGATTGAATTAACCAGCTTTTAAATGTGTACCCTAAAGCATGAACGTTTCAAGTTGTACAGTATAATATTATTTGTACAATTCCTTCAATTTCTAAATAATTTCTGACTGTAATGTCAATATTTAATCAGGGAACGGAGGTAATCTCTTCGAGCTCTGATTACTTTGAACTCGTGGGCACATTGAGATTTCATGAACTTTGAAGCTTTGGTCTGAAAACACCAGATGTACAATATATACACGCTTTTCACAGTCGTCCACATGTTTGTTGTCTCGTAGGTCACTGTGTGGGGATGTTTTCAATCCTTCCAAATGTCAGCCTTCATCATTATTAATAATGTTTGGGATATTTGTTAATTTAAGTTTATTGTTCTAGAATCTAAATAAGTCCTGCGGAGTTTGACAAACGATCGATTTTGACAACTTATGTATTCTATAATACGACAAGAATTTAAATTTGGGAGGCGGGTATGGGCACCACCGCCCCACGAAACATTTATTGGAAAACCAACATCTCTGCCACATTCATCCCAAGTGGTTCGCTACGGTAAATGACTTAGCAGGGGTGCCCGGGTTCATGAGGCTAGATTTTTACAGGTCTGGGCAGTGGATGCATCTACCCACCGACTGCGTGGTGGGCCGGTTGAGAAAGACCGGTTAATAGAGATCCCTTGAACTCTCCTGTTAGACTCTCTCGATCCATCACCTTGCACGGCAGTGTGAGGGATGAACTAATACATCCGTCACTCTTGGACACACCGACCCCAGATTCCTATCCTCCCCTCATACCTTTTCCTTTCCACAACTTCCTCTCATCCCTTTCCTTAAAAATACCCTCAACACAGCATCCCCAACAATGATATAGGCCCTGAGGGAAAATATTAAAAAAAAAAACTAAAAAATATTAAAGTATGTATTTCCAGTTTAATTTTATAAAGATGGCGCTTATTTTTTTATATTTACCAATACTTACTAAAATCGAAAATACATAACTATTTGATTGATTGATTAAAAATTAATTGACGACACAAAAACTACTTTACTCTTAACATGGAAAGTATGGCGAATTGTTGCAAAATATATAATATAATATCGACTGGTCAATATTTCTGACGCAACCTTCTAGAAACAAGTTGCGAAGTAATGCCTAACTCAATAACCTCCTTCATCTATCTGTGTACATCTGCCTGCCCTTCCAGGATGTATAGATACTGTAAATGTAATTTCAAGATATCGATCGAGCCCGGGATACATTGAACGCAAAGCAAAGTTATAATTTCAATACAAATTTAAACTTTTCTGATTTCCTCCCAGAAGACTTCAATATTCAAGATGAAGAAATCGCAGTTTCCCCGATATATATTTTTTCGTACGTGACCTGCGCGGGAACTGCCGGCATATTGGTACGTTAAAGTTCACATTCATAATATTTTTAACTTCCTCGTAATCTTGTATTCCACAAAGCATCTCAAAGGTTGAAAACCAATCTATTTTATCGAATACAGTTTTTTTCGACGAGTCGCATGAAAATGCTCTGGAAATTCTGGGAACAATAGTTTACTGCGTAAACAAGACAGGAATAAAGATTTTCTATTAATGTGTTATTTATCTCGGTGTTATTCTGACTGACACGTGGTGTGCTAATTGTGTGTCCTATAGTAGACGTTGAATATGGCATGAATTGGGTGAGATGTAAGTTTTAATAGCATCTGTCGTTATTCTACAAATAACCGCACAGATGCATATTACCCGACAATCACCGAACTATCTCTTAGATTAGGTTCTATACATAAGTGCAAAGATGCATATTACCCGACAACTTCCTTCACCCAAATCTCTTAGATTATATTCTATATATAACTGCAAAGATGCATATTACCCGGCAACTTCCTTCACCCAACTTTCTCTTAGATTAAGTTCTAGATAACTGCAAAGATGCATATTACCCGACAACTACCTTCACCGAACTATCTCTTAGATTATATTCTATATATAACTGCAAAGATGCATATTACCCGGCAACTTCCTTCACCCAACTTTCTCTTAGATTAAGTTCTACGGATAACTGCAAAGATGCATATTACCCGACAACTACCTTCACCGAACTATCTCTTAGATTAGGTTCTATATATAAGTGCAAAGATGCATATTACCCGACAACTTCCTTCACCGAACTATCTCTTAGATTAGGTTCTATATATAAGTGCAAAGATGATATTACCCGACAACTTCCTTCAACGAACTATCTCTTAGATTAGGTTCTACAGATAACTACAAAGATGTATATTACCCGGCAACTTCCTTCACCCAACTATCTCTTAGATTATATTCTATATATAACTGCAAAGATGCATATTACCCGGCAACTTCCTTCACCCAACTTTCTCTTAGATTAAGTTCTACGGATAACTGCAAAGATGCATATTACCCGACAACTACCTTCACCGAACTATCTCTTAGATTAGGTTCTACAGATAACTGCAAAGATGCATATTACCCGACAACTACCTTCACCGAACTATCTCTTAGATTAGGTTCTATATATAAGTGCAAAGATGCATATTACCCGACAACTTCCTTCACCGAACTATCTCTTAGATTTGGTTCTATATATAAGTGCAAAGATGCATATTACCCGACAACTTCCTTCAACGAACTATCTCTTAGATTAGGTTCTACAGATAACTACAAAGATGTATATTACCCGGCAACTTCCTTCACCCAACTATCTCTTAGATTAGATTCTATATATAACTGCAAAGATGCATATTACCCGGCAACTTCCTTCACCCAACTTTCTCTTAGATTAAGTTCTACAGATAACTGCAAAGATGCATATTACCCGACAACTACCTTCACCGAACTATCTCTTAGATCAGGTTCTATAGATAACTGCAAAGATGCATATTACCCGACAACTACCTTCACCGAACTATCTCTTAGATCAGGTTCTATAGATAACTGCAAAGATGCATATTACCCGACAACTTCCTTCAACGAACTATCTCTTAGATTAGGTTCTACAGATAACTGCAAAGGTGCATATTACCCGACAACTTCCTTCAACGAACTATCTTTTAGATTAGGTTCTACAGATAACTGCAAAGATGCATATTACCCGACAACTTCCTTCAACGAACTATCTCTCAGATTTTATTCTACAGATCAATTCGTCTTGCTATACGCACATAGCTCGACGGATCTATATGGCTTATTGGCAGATCTCCACGACCTTTTCATCATCCGTTTCCGTTTATCTCATCATCATCTGCACTATAACCCTTGGACAGTTCAGGCCGCTTCTAGGAATTTCTAAGACTCCTGCTGTCTCCATAGAGCTCATTATTCACGAGGAAATGGTATTCACTTCCAAATAGTACTTCTTCGACCTGATGGCCGGCTACATGTCATGCCCTACAGGGCTTCATATACTTGGTGCAGCTTTTGGTCATACCTCATCCGCAAAACTCTTCAAAAATTTTCTCTCATATATTATATCCGGCTCTATGATAATTCAACAGACGTATGAATTGACACACTTTTTAAAAGTGGTATAAGATCATTAAAAGTATGAAAACCTATTCTAACCTAAGCTGGTTATTCATTTTTTTATAAATTTACTTTTAAAAAATATATTAATTACGTTAGGTTAGATTAAGTATTTGTACTTTTAATGTATCAGCCTGCAAATAACAGAACATTTGGACAAAGGAGTTTTTCTTGTAAAGCTCCTTTGTTATGTAATAGGCTCAGTGACAACATTAAAACTATGATACACTAAATTTATTTTTAAAAATTGTCAAAAAGTCTACGTTAGCTGAGAGTGGTGATTTCGCTTTATCCGTGTTATCCCTTATGTTGTAATCAATGTTGAAACCTTATGTATACTCGATATTATCATTATTATTTACTCATTATTACTTATTACTGTTTACTTACATACTTATTACCATTTACTTTTTTTACCTAGCTATTATTATTTACTTATTACTATTTATATGATTCTATTTACTTATTATTATTTATCGTTTCACCAAAAATGTAAAGCCGCTCATCTCAACACAGGACTGTCCTAGTGAGATGAGTGGCTAATGTTTTTGTTTTGTTTTTAAATTTAAGAATAAATAAATAAATTACCTTATATCACTTTTAAAAAGTATGCTGATTCGTATGTTTGTTGAATTATCCGGTCACCATTATATCGCTATTTTTCGCATGGGTCCAGTACTCTAAGCCTAAGCCATAGCTTAGAGCCAGACTAATGAGTATTTTATGGAGATTGGTTTCCATCCTTTTTTTGAGAAGTGTCAAATTCAGTCTTTCGAGACCTTAGTAAAATATGTTGAACATGATGATTCTTCTGTTATTTGCATGCCTTGTTTTTTTTTTAAATAATCCAATAATCTTACAACGGATTAATTAATATTGTACAGCGCAAAATATATCTTACGCAAGTCTGTGGTGATAGAATATCTATTCTCAAGCACTATCTAGTGGAAACCACATCACTCAATTTGATTGTTAGCCTTATACTGCTCCATAACGTTTGTTTAGCGAGTAACCCCATTACTGTGGAAACGTCTTCCAATCAATTGAACGTTTACAATATTGGTGCTTTTATAGACAATATCTTAACGATGTTCTCTTCAACCTAAATGTTGTACTTGAGAAAGGCTTAATATTTATCTCCTTGTTGGTGAACAATATTCTTTAAAAAAAAATTCGTGAGATATTTTGACATTTATTTCGAGATAAAGTTGGTAAAATAATCCATTTTTGAGTTTTATGATCATACGCCGCGAGCGGTAATTTAGCTTCCTAAAACGTAACGTTTTTTAGCCTTAAAATATTTTATTTTTATTTTTAATGTTTGTCTACGTATTACGTATATTGCACTGTACCCAATTTATTATATTCTTATACGGCCTCCGTGGTCGAGTGGTAAGGCTCTCGACTATAAATCCGGAGGTTGCGGGTTCAAATCCCCACGTGTGTAAGGTACTTTCTTATTTTCCTCTTCCCCATCTCCTTCCCCTCCGGACTACCTTCAGACTCACAATATATCCCGATTATTGGCTCTCACTGGCTGCAGGCGGTTGGGAGCAGTTGGGACTCTGCGGTCTGTGCGGTATTCACAAAAATAAAATTAAAAAAAGACTTCGCAACTTAGAAAAAAAATAAGAGAATATAATAATAATAATATTTGGGTGATTTTTATAGCGCCGTTTTTTGTGAAATATGTATCTTTATGACTATTGGAGAATTGTTGGTTTTTATTCTGAATATACATGAAATTAAAACTAAACCAAGTAAAGCCTTTGTTCTTTGTTTTTCCTCCAACACCGTAGCATCTTCGTTTGTTTGGTTATTATATTAATATCGTATTGTATAATAATATATTTATTGAGTTTCAGTTAGGTAAATACACGGTGTTGTTTGTAGACTTATAATTTATAATCTTTATTGCGTGCACCACACATGTTGTAAACACACTTATTTTAGATATTTACACGTCGATCGATACAAGCAGTATAATCTTGATCTTAACTAGATATCAAATATAAAGTGATACTCGAACGGAAGTGTTTCTCGGAACTAAACCAGGAGAGGGAATCAATGAGATGAAGCAACTCGTCACTGAGCCTTCCGATATAACATAAGCGGTGCTTACGTCACCCGTTGAAAGTGGAAAATCCGTATTTTCTCAGCTTCAATTGTCGAGCATTCGGAGTCAAGTCACGATTGTTTGTTTGATGTATGGCCGGCAATCTTTCAACTAGAAAAGACTTGGACCATTTCAATTAAACATCTCCTTTTTCTAATGATTAAGAGAAAAAGCTCCGCTTCTGTACTCTGCTAACCTAACCTTACCCAACACAGGGAATAATTCTCAATGGCAGTGGCGTGCATCCCATAAAGGCTGAAAAGCTGTGCCTACCTTTCTTTTTTTAAATTTTTGAAAAAAAAAGTAATGTTTCCATAAATTTCTTATTTCATGATTGTTCTACTAACATTGTTCTTGGTTGGGAAATTTCTAATCGTATAATTGTGATTTGCCCTGAGCGCCTTATCTGCATTCATTACGGTGTGATAAGTAATGATAATCAACACCTGAAAAGCAACAGTCTGCCCTTAAACAAGGAGCACTGATCCAATGGATGGAAGAGAAAACATTTTAATATAGAATTCTACTATGACAATTGACAGTTTCAAAATTAGAAATGAATAATCATAATTGTTACATTCCCTCGAAATACCCATTAGGAAGTTAATAAATATTGTGAATATTTTAAATTCTTACTTTTGTGATTGAATTAATATTATAACCTGGTGCCCACACTGTTGAATTGTACTCCTAACTAATGAAATGTATATTTTTTATGGTCTCTATGTTTTTAAATTGGCTACTTATTCTAAATATAAAACCCAACATTTTCATAGCTTTATGGATTAGAAGGAAAATTTGAACTCGGTGCCACTGTTTATCCAAACACTTCACCATTTTAATGGTGTTCATTATTTGATACGTTTACGTATTCCGCGAACTTCAAATAAATTGAAATGAAGTGTCCATAAATTCCGATTTTAGGTCGATTTAATTAAATTTATTAAAGCATAATAAAAACGTTGGTTAGGAATAAATCGTAAAAACTATTCTTGCTAAGTCGAGTTCAAGTAGTGGGTTGTTATATTTCAAACGGTCTTCTTCATATTGCTTAAAATTTATTTAAAAACGAAAAGCTTTTTTTAATGTACTTTTGAGAACTTTCGAAAATGACACTTACGTGGGTATATTTTATTTTGCAATATTAAATCTTCGTAAATCTGTTGGCCGCTGTTAAAGGTCTATTCACATCTACCAGCAACGCGCAGTGCAGAGCAGTGCAGTAGGGGACACGACGATATTAGTTTCCTAAGTTATCTATGAACACATTCATATTACGTATCCGCACATGCAGGGCCTGCACCGGCCGATCTTGTCGACGTGCTGTTGGCGTGGCCGGTTGTGACGTCTGCGTCTGTGTAATTAGTATGAGCACATACCGTTAGCACCACCATTATTCGTCAGTTGGCGTCATTAGACGCAGATATTGCTTAAATCGAGAAGATGGATAGCGATAATTTGATTGAATTGGTCAGGGAATTTACGTTATAAAATAATAATAAATATGTGAATAGGATTATAAAATCCTCAAACATGTTGCGGCGGACGTCAACGCTCGGTTGACAGTTCAGTTGACAGCCGTACTCGCATATGTGCTGTGCTGCAAGGTGTAATGTGAATACTCGCGTCTCTGCTGTGCCTGTACTGTACTCTTCTGCTCTGCGCGGTGCTGGTAGATGTGAATAGACCTTGAATTCTCGCCACGTCGCGCGTCGAGAAGTGGTTGAATTTTCATATTTTATGGATGTATGACTTCCAATTATTTACCCTATGGCCAAGATTACAACCTTTATTTGACAATATTATTTTTCACACCACTTGAAATTCGTCAGGCAGAATGAAACATTTAAGGAGATTTATTCTGACGTCGGGCGCAGACATCTGGATGTAGTGAATTGCAAAAGTTAATTAGGCCTTTCACTTCTACGCGAAAATCTTTGAATTTAACGTTCTTCCTTAATTTCTTTCTGGGATATCAAATTACCTCGACGATATGAGAGTTAATAAAGTATGTTAAGTTCTGCTTAAGCGGGAACATTAATCGTAGGCAGTTTTTTAGAAAGGAAAGCGACATTTAATTACACTCTAAGAATTCTCCCGGAAATACTTTAATTTACATCAAAAGAAAGTTAATTCTTGGGCGATGATCGTAATTAGTATCTACCTCTGATTTTTAACGTTAACTATTTCATGATTAAATCTCTGATCACAGAATCGTTAAATTTTGAAGCTTCACGTAATGAAGTAGTAACTGGAGGTAGTGAAGTAATAAGGTAGCGAGGTAGTGAGGTAGTGAGGTAGTGAGGTAGTGAGGTAGTGAGGTAGTGAGGTAGTGAGGTAGTGAGGTAGTGAGGTAGTGAGGTAGTGAGGTAGTGAGGTAGCGAAGTAGCGAGGTAGCGAGGAGGCGAAGCACCTGTGCACTGAGGTTCTGAGCTACCAGGATACCGACGACTGACGGAGGTATCTGGTATCCGAGAAACTAATCAAACTTTATAATGAATGCTTTATTTAACGGAATCCAGCGAATCCGTTACAAACTTGAATCGATTTATTCAACTTATTAATAAACCAAAAACTTTGTATTGGAAATGTCGTGAGCACACATTTCAGGTTAATAGAAGAAGAAACCTTTTCCGGAACTGTTTTCACTCTAAAATAACGCAAAGTTCTGTAAGACATTTAATTAGGTAATTTAAAACCGTAAGAAATTTATTACTTCTGTCCTAAGCCTGCAGAAAGAATGATCGATCAATTTGACGTAATCTCTATTTAACATGAGAAGTTATAATAAAGTATAATGATTTTCAAAGTGTAATATCGCGCTCAATTCGTGGAGCGCCGTTAGCCAAGATTCGATCAATCAAGTATTCCTTTATTCAAAGGCCAAGTCTCCGTACTTATTCATCACTTTTCCCGATACCGTATGAAGGACACCAGCTGTGGGTGCAAAAAATAAATATATCACGAGTCTTTATAAGTAAAATTGCTTTCCGAACTATCTCGGATGTATGAGAAACGCGCGTTGA
This sequence comes from Halesus radiatus, assembly GCA_022606495.2. NCBI lineage: Eukaryota > Metazoa > Arthropoda > Insecta > Trichoptera > Limnephilidae > Halesus > Halesus radiatus. Next base: position 36,820 of record JAHDVE020005230.1, on the reverse strand, counting down.
ACCATATTGCCCTCTCCGCGCCCTTTATTCCACATAACTGAAGGCGAACTTCTTATCTAAGTTGGAAACAAAATCACCTCTTTCTCCGATAACTCTTCAAGTTTTTTATCCAACCCCAATCTAAATGAGGGCTTCGTCGGAAATGTTTACTGAGTTAAAATGCCCGGTTATCTAACTTACAGATCTCTAGGAGGGGAACTTTTAAAATTCCCCGAAATTAGAGATTTCGATAATGACGTAATGAATGCCTTTAAGTACAAAGTAACTAACTAAGTGGACTGAGAGATGAAATTCAGGAAACTTCAAAAAATGGTCTTATAATTCGCCCTTCCGTCAGACTAACGTCAAAATGTGATTTCATTAGTCGGCTCGGTAGCGAACTTGAGATCTCAGATTTTCATTTAATTATAAACAAATCTCTTAATTAATAGCGTAACACTAATTAAAATCCATTTTGAAGACAGATTTAATGTGTATCAGTAGCAGAACAAACGGTACTTGTGCGCTCCCGGAGGGACAGGGTTCAGCGAGTACAACGCACAATCATTTTCTGTTTTTAATATTTACCGGGTTTTCGATTATTAGTTATGTGGCTCTTACTATTTAAATTACTTAAGCTTTTCAAAATGTTTACCTCTAAATGTTTTTTATGTCAAATAAAACCGTTTTTCAAGTAATAATCTACACACCTATGCATTACTCTAAAACGCATAAAGAAAATTATCGGGCTCTTTTTGTGAGAGCATTTCCAAAAAGTACCTAACAGGAGTTTTATTTATTTTTTCATGCCCCATTTGGGATTTTACGATTTAATATATTACAAGCACCACACCTATAAAATATTGATTTCAAAATAACTGCATAATATAATATATAGAATGCATATAATAGTAATAAAAATAAGATAAATACAGAATGCAGTAACAAATATTTTAATAGCAATAGTTTTATAATTTGATAGATTTTCAATGACAGCGATGTTAACATAGTACTGATTACCTAAACGATGCAGTCGATTCATCGTGGAATAAGAAGCACGTGATATTAAACAAATATCTATTTTTTTTTTATAAATTATTGAAGTTTATAAACCTCATTGTTTATATATAAAATCTAGTCGTTTATCTTTTACTTATGATGATCGATTTTTTTTAGATTTACTAAATTTTTGGCCACATTTAAAAAATGTATGTAGGTACCTACATACATAAATGTTTGCTTTTCCATCATATCGCTGCCTCCGTTAAAATTATTTGGATTAATTCTGCTGTCATTAATAGCGATAAGTTCCCTCATAACTGCTAAGACTGTTTTCTAAATAATTTGAGGCACTCTTTGACCCACTTGACACAATAAATTCAACTTCCCTGGTCAAGATACAAATTTTTTTATACTCTATAGAATTCAATTGCTTGGCATAGAAAAACAATTGACACGGATAGGTGCGTTGCATATTTTAAAAGCTAGAATATTTTTAAAGAAATTATCAAAAACTATCCATACATATCATATGAGATACAATTCATTATTGTAATAATACAAAAAAACTTAGGGTTTTAAAGGGCCTTAAACGATCAACTATTTTGACAAATGGGTGATAATGTTTCTACATCGAACATTATGGACGCGCTGGGACAGGAATTCCTATTATTTCCCTGAAAATTTTCAGATATCGAAGCGTTCTTTGTACAAAACGACTAAAGTATTGGAACTGGGGCGGCATTGTTTGCCAGACTGGTTGGAAAAAAACAACACAATCAACCGTCGGATTTCCGCAAAACAGCAACGTGTACGGAAATGAGCATCGGCTGCGTATAAATCTGCATCTAGTCCGTGCCTTGCAGTTCAATATGCGAGTAGTTAGAGTTTTCATGCAAAATATGTAATTCGAAAATACTTTTTACCTGGGAGATTATATCGGTTTAAGCTATGGCAACTTTAGGGTGCCCATTACTTTAATTATTCAAGTAGCTAATGACCAAAGATTTACATTTTTATTACCTCCACTGTTGGTTTAAATTCTATATACACGCCGGATACCTCAGAGTGGATTAATATTCACCTAGTCAGCAGTAAGCCTCGCAATATTTTTTTATTGAATTTTGTGAATACATCTTTTTTCGTACCTCTTAGACTTGATAAACTAATTAATATGTGTAGCTAACTATGAGCCATAAAAAGGATTAAATGCCACATAATCAAATTAGCTTCACTAAAATTCATAAAGCTATCATAAACAAATATTATATTGGCAACTACTCACTCGAGCGCATATATAGTATAAGAGACTTAGACATACTTTTTGATTCAAAACTTCATTTCGATGTCCACATTAATAATATTGTAAATAAAGCTTACTGCATGCTAGGCTTTGTTATCAGAAACAGCTGTGTATTTCTAAAGCCTGAAACCTACCTCCTCCTTTACTATACGCTGGCCCGTTCTCAACTTGAATACTGCGCCCCCATATGGACTCCACTCTACGGTATCTACAAAGACAAAATTGAAAGTATTCAAAGAAAATTTCTGCATTGCCTTAATTACAGAATGTGCACACCTAAACGGGGATACGTACATATGCTCTCTATCTATAATGTTTCCACCCTCACTAACCGGCGATACCTTGATCGCATTACCCTATATAAATTGTGCAATAACATTATCAACTGTCCTACCTTACTCCAACTAATAAACTTCAAAATACCATCCAGAACAACTAGGTCTAACCACTTATTCCATATTAGCCGGACGCGCACAAATGCTGGTGTCAGGGATCCAATCAGAAGAATGTGCGAGTTATTTAATCAAAATAAAACTCTGATTGATTCCGACATATTCTTCGATACATGTAGTGATTTTAAAAGAGATTTGAAAGCTGTTTTCAAATAATAATATTAAATAAACAAACTTCAACAAAAGTGTTGACATAATATACTTTTTTATTGTTTCCTTGTATAGGAATATTTTTAATTTAATTATTATTTTTTCCATTTACATTCCTCTAAATATTATTTGTAAAGTTTATTTACCTTCGGTTACTCTATTTATAAATTGTGCACTTTTTCAAAAAAATTCTGAGTAACACAATCTTAAATTCATTAACTTGTCTAAATATTATTTTTAATGTTTATTTGTTTATTTATCTTTATGACATTAATCAGTGAGAAATGGGTTAGGATATAGGCGAGTTCTCCAAATATTTTTATATTCTTTCGATATTACTACTGTCTGTATCTGTACTTTCTCCATAAATAATAATTAAAAAACCGTGTCTTGAGACACACCTTGTTTCATTCACATTCATGCCCATTCTCATGTAATGTTCTTCTGCTATACCGATTTTATTTTAATTTTATCGTATCATGTCTTCCTTGAGCAACTTCAATTCATGTATTCTCCCAATACTCGTCTTCTCTACACGCCCAAATCAACAAAACGTTTGTTCATTAATCATTGGCATTTGTGATACGGTCATCCATTGTAACAATGAGTAAATAAACAAGCAGAAGAGGAAATTATTAAAAAAAAATTGACGATAGCATTAACACCAATACAACAACCTATAGTCCGTTTCAGAACGGAAATCCCTAGTAGATTATGAATATAATAAACTATGATAGTATACTCATATTTAAGAATGATAAATTAATATATAAATACTTAAAAAAGCTACTTTGCTTACACCACTTATATAAAAATAAATAAATATCTTTACGTGTTTCGACAGCAATGCTGTCATCCTCAGAAAAAGTATTTGTAGCGAATTAAATTTAATAAATAATTAAAAATATATATTTTAAATAGCTATCCATTCAATTTATTTTCATATTAATGTTAATAATAATAATAATTTATTTTTAATTTCTAATACAAATTGATAGTTTAATGTTTTATATTTATTTTTTATTAATTATTTACCTACTTTAATTATTTTTTGTTTTTGTTTATAATTTGTATATTCTTAGATTATTGTTTTAATTTTTATCATTTGTCTATACTTGAAATTATTTTTTAGTATGCATATATTCCTGATTATGACAGCATTGCTGTCGAAGCATATAGATATTTATTTATTTTTATAAAAATGATATGAACAAAGTACATTTTTTTTAATTATTTAATTAATAATGACCCCACAAAGTTACCAATCGTTTGAAGAAATTGTAAATTCATATATCCAGAATGGTCTTTAATAAATAAAAATTAGTAGTATAATTAATAAGGAGAACTTTGTTTACACCACTATCTATAATATATAAATGTCTACAGGTTTCAGAAGCTAACCTTCCCTCACCAGGATAAACAATATACTTCTTCATTTTATTTTATTTTATTTTATAACTTATTGAAGATTATGAACCTCATTTTAATATTTAATCATTGAAGAAGATAATATGAACTAATAATAAATGAAACACAAAACCGAAAAAAAACACTAAAAATAAAAAGGTAACCCAAGTCTTGAAGTTGAGATATCATATCGATGAAGACGGCGTAAAGTGAACTGGTCTCATTAGCTCAGTGAGTAGAGCTGTTGTCTCGGTAAGACAGAGGTCCTAGGTTCGATTTCCAGATGGCGACTGATACCTTTTTATTTTCTGTGTTTTTTTTTCGATATCGTGATTCATTTAGGATTGTTTAATATTATCTTATTCATTGATTAAATATACTTCTTATTAAAGATATTAATAATTACGTCACAAAATAATTACACATCTTTCAAGAAAAAATAAATCATTTTTCAAAACAGGCCCCACTTCAGGGACTGCATACCTGACTAAACAGTAGGTATCCTATCAAAAATCCATTTCGGAGTGCCAGCTTAAACCGCCTGTAATAAAACATTTGTCACCAAAGCTGCGAATTTCTCGTTCCGAGTCATTATTAATGTCTGTTTTCTCATATTTTCTAGCAACCATTGAAGAAATAAAAGTGACAGCCCTGGTGGGGGGTGTAGCAGAACTGCCCTGCGACATTTCTCCCGGCAACACGGAGATATCTGACACTAATCCTTCCTCTGTTCTCCTGGTGGTGTGGTACAAGGATGATGCACCAGTATACAGGTAGGCTCCTAATACATAATAATCCGAAAAAATTGGAAATATTTTTATTATTTTGCTTCGTTTTCTTTACATTGGTTTAAATGAAGTAAAATGAATTGCATAGTGAATACTTTCAACAATTTTTAAAAATTATAAAAACTTTGCAAAACACTAGGTCAGACGTAAAACTCTTGGATATGTTATTATTTAGATAAATGAACTCTGTTCTACTAATTTTTTTGCTAACATCTTCATTGTACTACGGGTATCTTCAGACTGGTGCATTTTAAAGTTAATCAAGATTTTTTTTTAATATAATCTAGGTCATAGCGAAAAACAGATTGAATATTTTATATTTATCAATCTCTCTACTTAGTCTATTGATTTTCATTGCTGGCAGCACGCATTTTACTTTCCTGTATTTTAAAATTCATGCTAATGTCATTAAAATATACATATTTTGAAGACATCCATATCAGAGTAAAACCGATCATGTCCCTAATAAGTAAGTGGAACAAAGTTATACACCATTTTCTTATTTTATTTACATTGGCTTTCCGCGACGAGTTAATAGCATAAAAGAAAGCACCAGAAATCTTAAAGGTTTATCTAACATTGTGCAGTTGAAAACTATCAAATATTTCCTTATAACGTAGTAAGTTGCTTAAGAGGAACGGCTGCGCTGCCCGTTTCATACATAACTTAATTTTGAATTTGAGGCCGAAATACCTATGCAAACTAAATGATATATTTTGTTTTAATTAAAAGTTTAGTAAATATCTAGTACGGATGAGAAGTATTTTATTTATTTTTGTTTTAAATTATGAAGTATATGCCATGAAAAAAAAAACAATTATCATAATGTTATATGCAAATAATTTGCGGGTTTATTTTATTTCTTTAAAAAAATTATCGTGTTTGGTATTTAAATATGATTACGTAAATAAAAATATAAAAACAGAACATTTAAAAAAAATGTTTTTTCAGTTCGATATTTTAAATTATGTAAAGCAAATTTGTGTTCCAACGTAAATTGGTCGTTTTAATTTAGTCCACCATTATGCTTGCTTTAATATTTTTTCAATTTTTATATTTCATTATATTTTCAAAGCAGACGTGGTCAAACTTTTTTTTTAAATTACCATTAGCCCCCAAATAATTGTCTAAATTTGGCCTATATCACAAAAAAATGTCATAGAAATTACTGGAAAGACCCTACCCTAACCTTGAAGTTGAAATATATAAGTCGCTGAAACCCCTTTATGCAAAACCTGTTCCGCCTCAGCACAGGATCTCCTAGTGAGGAGGACTATGAAAAAAATTCTATAATATACATGTATTTTTAATATTTATACCTTACCTTAAAATGTCATAATTATATGGAAACTAATAAAAAAAAATTTAAAAAATATAAAATTCATAATGAAAACAAAAATAAATAAATTACTAATTAATTATCCTTACTAGATATTTACTATACTTTTGATTAAAAAAGAGATCATTAGGTTTAGGTGAGTATTTTGGCCTGAAATCCAAAATTAAGTTTTATATGAAACAGGCCGCGCAGCCTTTCTTCTTAATATATTCATTTTTATTAATGAAACAATATCCCTTCACATAAGGGACCAAAGGCATGTGAATATGTCAATAAAAATAAAATTATCTCGTTTAACAAATTTACAAAAATACCCTATTGGAAGGTTAAGGGTAAACGAAACGTAATAGACGCTAGCAGGTGGCGGTAATTGAAATAATTTAGAATATAACACTTTGGGACGTAATGCGTTTAAATATTGAAATTAATTGTTTGTTGGCGGGTGTACACACGGAATGTGAAATGGAATAAATTGTTATTGTAGATTTAAAGCTGAAGTCCTTTAATTAACTTATAAAAGTACAATGTATTGTCGTAACACTAACATACTCGTATACGGTTTTTTATAAGTTTCTTGAAGGACTTAAGCTTTAAGCTTACAGTAACAATTTATTCCATTTCATATTCCGTATGTTCACCCGCCAACAAACAATTCATCTTAATATTTAAAACCGTTATGTGCTAAAAGTTTTTTTTCTAAAATATTTAGCTTAGCGCCATTTGTCAGCGCGTATCACGTCTCATATGCCCTTAAGGTAAGTTATCTCTTCGCTGAACTGCACCCCTGTATTTTCCTTATAAAGCGCCTTTCAGATGTAATGTGTGCTACTTAATATTTGTGCAGGTTCGAGTCCTGTCGGCGACATTTATCTTTTCTCGGAAGGTTTTTTTTCAATTTGGATGAGTGTTTCAGGCTTATAATTATTGTTCATAAAAATAATTGTTACCCTTTGCGCTATGCACAAAAATCTTGTCTTAAAAACTTTAGTTTATCAATTAATACTTAATATTTCTTTGGAAGCACAATCAATACTCGTAGATGCACGCTACAAACTGGCAGTAATTATATAATCTGGGGGGTTGAATTGTCAAGGTATCGACTGATTATTAAATAATTGTGGGATATTGGATTTAATTGGTGCAATGGAATGATTTGAAACCCCTTCGTGAGAAGTGTATCCAATCAGAATTTTCCCCGAACTAACATATTATTAAATTCAACGGCAGAGAACCTTCATTACTACATGGCAGCATGATAATTCCTACTATTGCGCCTATCTATATTCCGTTATTAGCTTCCAGGTAATTGGGTATCCAATTATTAATGAGATTAATGGCAATGCTCTAATTTTATGGGGTGTCGGCCTTAATGAATACCTCCAGATGAATATTCATCCGCAAATTGGATAACGATCGCAATAACAACGAGAGTTATTGATTCATTAATTTATACGCAATTTGATTGTGCCAACTTATTACCCTGTTAGGTTATTGCGAAATAATGCCGGAGATTTATGGCGGAACAACATGCCAGGGAAACTACTTGCTTAGGCGAGACAGCGCTGGGAACTGAGGTCATATCGTCAGATGAATCGAGTGAATTCTCCAAAGACGAACTAACGGATGTTATTTTTGAAATACTCATAAATTAAATTAATATTCACAATTAAAATTGCGAAGAAAAGAGCAATAATAATATTTATTGCTTTATTTGAAACACACATTACTTCACAACAAATTTTAAGAAAGCTTTGACCGCCCAATTAGGAACAAATCCCGTTTTAGGATAGTCAAATTGACAAGTTTAGTTCATATTAAGTACCATTATACAAAAATAGAAAGGAAAAAAGCTATTATTGACATAGTATAGTAGTATAATATATCTAGAAAAAAGTATAATAATTATATATAAGGAGACGTGAAGAGTAGTGTAGAAAAAAATGTGTATACCAGATAATTTGAGTATAGTATAATAATTAATATAGAAATATAAGTTACGTTGAAAGAGAATAGAAAAAACGTATAGAGTAATCGTTTACGTATACCAGATAATTTGAGTATTGTATAACAGTTAAGTACTTATGAAGAGATGAGAAAAACAAATTTGATATTATAGAGTAAACAATCGTGTACGAATTGAAATTAAAACACTTTTGTACTTTCTTCCACTTATTTATTTTCACCAGGACCGGTTTCATCCTACTACGGACATTTTCAGACTGGTAGTTGACATTCTTATGCTACGGTATTTATACAAACTTAGGCAGGGTTACACAACATTGTATCTATATCATGAATGTTTCTATTGTATCATGATATAGATACAATGTTGTGTAACCCTGCCTAAGTTTGTATAAATACCGTAGCATAAGAATGTCAACTACCAGTCTGAAAATGTCCGTAGTATGATGAAACCGTCCTGGTGAAAATAAATAACTGGAAGAAAGTACAAAAGTGTTTTAATTTCAATTCTAATACAATGGAATTCCACCACGAACTAACAGTCCAAAAACTAGACTCATTAAAAAAAAAAAATCGTGTACGAGTATGTGTTTAATAAATAGGTACTGGTTGGTGCTGTGGGGGTAAAAATGCGTTTAAAATTGAGTACTAAAAAAAAATATATGTATATATATATATTATCGAGTAATATTAATAAGATTGAGTTACGTAACACCCAGCTTTATGAACCGATGACGAAACTCGGGGATGCAGCCCGAAGTGGGTGCAGCAAATGGTTAATAACATGATAAATATATACAGATATTTTCCCAAAGGGCACAAATAATGGATAAAGGATTATAAAAGAATCCATAAAGTAATGAAAAAAAAATATTATTTTTATTGAGATTTAAAAACGATTTAAAAACGATTTAAAGATTTAATTTTATTTAATCATTGAAGAAAATAATATTAACATAGCTTAAGTGAAAGATGAAACCGGACAAAATGACAGAAACTAAAAAGATTTCAGTTGCATCTGGGACTCGAACCCAGGTCCTCTGCCTATCCGGGGCAACGCTCAACCGACTTAGCTAATGAGACCAGTTCAATTTGTGTCATCTTCATCGATATCATATCTCAAATTCAAGATTTGTGAATATTATTTTCCATTAAAAATTAAAAATTTAATTCTTTAGTCTTTTATAGAAAGTCAATAGATGTCTCATATAAATAAAAAGTGGGATTTTATTCCGAGACACTGTTGTTAGTGGTGACGTTGTTTATGTGCGTACAATACAATTTTTTGATATACAGTTGTCTGACATCAATAACTTGCTTTTCTTTGGATAATTCATCGCTGGGTTACCTGAAGGGTTTTTAAGCATGACTCTTATTAGTGATTTCTGTGCTTTTGCCAGGGGGTCCAAAATTGTTTTGGCACAACCGCCCTATCCTAAGGATACATATTCAAGTAAAGAATTACACATGATATAATATATTAATTTTAGATCTTATGAGATAGAATATTTCTAATAGTCGTGAAAGGTTGAGTAAGTTTTCTAACTTTTGTGGTAGTTGAGTTGATGTGTTCTTCCCGTCTCAGAAATTTATCAATATTCCTAAATATTTTAAACGCATTCTAGTTTATTGTAAGTACAGGTATTTGGTTCATTGCGAAGGTGAATACTAATATTTAGCATTTATTTGGATTGTCCCGTTTGCGTTGCACTGAAACGTATGAATTTAGTTTTATCCGTATTGAGAGTATTAGGAGGTTATTGTCTAACCATTGCATAACCTTGTTTATACCAATTTCTGCTTTACTTCGTTCCAGCTTTTGCCGTGATAATAGCGATGGATGATTTATTTATTTGATTATACGCCCATCTGGGCTTCTGTATGGATTTTAGAACATAATATAAAGAGCTATCAAAAATTTTAAGCACATAGAGATTTTGAACCATAAAATAACGAACAATTTTTTTGAAACATTAACAGTAACATAAAATAGAAAACTAACACAAATCATTATCCAAGCTACAATACTTAATTATAAGATTCATCAAAGTGCTGATATAGATGACGCTATACTGTATAAATGGAGCAAATACATCAACAATACCTCCAAACTTGTTGCCCAGTTCTTACATCCTATTGGTTAATGAATGAGACTGAGTTGGTTGTGTACGTATTGCAAAAAAATATTATAATTTGTTGTGTTCCTCATCGTTACATTTAATTTAATAGTGGCGAGGACGGCAGGGTTTTCAGTTAGGTTGTTAATGATTCTATATAATACAACTAGGTCTGAAATAATTATCCTATCAGACAGCGTAATCAGATGCAATCGATTCATCAAACTTACATAATTAATTATTTCAATTGCAATTTTGAGTTTAAAATGTATGTACCTGAGAAATTTGTGCTGAACCCATGCTATACTATTAGAGTGTACTTTATACAAAGGGAACCAAATAGTTGAATTATGCTCCACTTAACTTCTAACTAATGAAGTGTAGATCATTATCATACACTTGAAATCAATTAAAGCTATGCAAAGAAAGTCAAGCATCTTTAAAGCCTTGTTAGTTGTATAGTTAATGTGTGTGATGAATATCGAGTTCTCGTCAAATATGACAACAAAGTCCCGAATTTGTGACACTGGTGTTAATTTAATATTATTTAGTGTATATTCGTGTAAGATATGATAACGATTTTTGAATCTTCAAAAATAAATCATTTTGTTCATAGCATTTATGTAGTTCATTTAAATTACGTTGTAAAATTAGGCAATCATATGATTTTCGTATTCTTTTAAATAAGTTAAGGTCGTCTGCAAATAGTACCTCTACATCTTTAAGTTTTTTTTCAATGTCATTAATGAAAATTAAAAATATTATTGGACCGAGGTGGGACCCTTGAAGAACCCCACTTGTGGCCTCAAAATATGTAGGAGTGTACAGAATTAATCTTTACATTAAGCACCCTATTAGTAAGATAACTTACAATCCAGCTCAATAAAGTATATCTGATGCCCTCGTTCGTGATAGCACTTTTGGTTTTAAAAACAAGTAAGAAACAACAAAGGTGTGCCTAAAAACTAAGTGCCTCAAATGAAAAACAATTCTTGAAACCTGAGTCAGAATCGAACAAAAATAACATTCTTTAAAAGTCGCACCCTTCTTTAACGATGTTTTAATTGAGGTAGATACATAAATCTCCCATTTTAACATTTTTATTACAAAAAGGTTACCTAATTTTCCTGTTCGTTCTAATACAACTTTATGTGAGTTGCATATTAATAAAGTACACATGTTCACACATGTGGTTAATTTTTAATGTGATATAAAATACGTATACTAAACTCTGAATCCTTCTCCACGTGTTCCATAAAAACGAGGTGACAATATATGATTATTATTAGGTGATTGTTATTGTGTTTTCGTAGAATTCCATAAAAAAAATTTATAAAAATACATATATATTTTTAGTTGTCGGTCTTCGACATAATGACATTTAAAGGCCACTGGTGACCTGTGTTTGTGTCATGGTAATTGTAGGAATATGTCATGTATTCTTCACAAATAATAATTTGACATCATGGGGTCTAACAGACACCAAACTAAGCACATACCCGTACATTATTTATTAGTGTAGAAGAAAGGAGTGGACATTTATACTAAAATCCTACATTCTATTAATACGGAGGAAGAAGAATAGTACGATTTATTTACAGGGGATTTGTTTTGGTTTATAGCATTCGGAGGGTTCGTTTTCGTTATAGCCTCTGAAATTGTTTATTGATTCGTTTCGATGGGTATTTCCGCATGAAACGCTAATTCAAGGATAAATTCTTTGACTGTTTGCGTTTTTTCAAATCAGTGTAGAAGTTTTTGACTCCCACACACCTGGTGGCTCAGTTTTTTAAGGTTTTATTTGATATTATTTTTTTAATAGATTAAAGTCGGACTAGCGACTTAACCGTTGAAATAAGAAGCGTTCGAGAATAACCTTTTTGTGAAAATCTCACACTATTCGTAGTCGGCGATCATTAATTTATGGCAAACGAAGGACGAAATGATAAATGATAACCATTTCTCTTCTCGGGCGCTGGCAAAAAAATAAAATAAAAAAGTGCAATCTCTAAGGCCGACGATTTACCAATTTGTTTTCAGAAACGTGAAAAATTAATGGTTATGGGAAGCACTTGTGCCCGTCCAATATCAACCTCCATCGAGCTTTAGTCTAAATTGCGACAATAGCCTTTTCGTATTAAGTCCTAGGAAAACCTTTTAGCAGTATTTTAAAGTTTGCCAATCTAACCCTCCTTTACTGATGGAAGATAAGCCAACCTGCTAAAGTATTGGAAGTGGTCGGCAGTAGGCGGTAGGTACCTACGCAATAGGTTATAGGTTACTCGATTAAAGTGTGACATGTCGGGGGTTCACTTGCGTTTCCTTCAAACTTTATTGCGCACATATACAAATATTGACGGATTCCTTAAATTATTGCCATAAGTTTTCCAAAGTAAAATTAATCTTCAGTTATCAATTATACATTTTAAATTGTCATTGCAATGTTGACTTGAATATGTGATTTCCCTGTAGTTATACTAGTAATTCTTCCTAAAAACACGCCAAATTAATTGTTTCTAACGTAATAGTTGTAAGTAAAACAACCAGGACACAAAATACTTTTGTCTTATATACATTTTTCCTTCATTTTCATTTTCATCTTCATTAGCTATTACAAACCATTTTGGAGAACATGTAATATTGTCATTATTTGTGATTGTGGATCAAAGCAAAGACTACGCAATGTCCGTTCAATATCGCATTGTTTACTCTCAATAACAACTATAAAAATTTCATAATGACAAATTCCACTGAAAAATATATGTGTTCAATTGTCAACAAAAATATATCATCTCCATGTTTCATTTCAAAATAATTTTGTTTTTCTATGAATTCCTCAAAAAACCTCAATCTCAATCTGCCAACAAATAAGGTCTTTGGCTTGATGACTTTTCATTGTTTGCTCACGATATGTGTATAAACTAAATAAAAATAATTTCGATTTGTCCACGCACCCACGACCTCGGGATTCTCTTAGCCGAGGATCTGATCTAAACACCCTGGGTGCTCCTTAACTCTAGTATTAAAATTTCTTGAAGTCTTTCCTATTTAAAAAAGTTAAAATTTTTACAAATTAATTTATAGACCCCCGATTTATTTAAAATATCATCATTATCCTTGTTATTGAAAATATTTTATTTTATTTATTATTAGTAAAAGAGCTGGTTGGATAATATTTGGGTATTTGTCTGTTCTTAGATTATTATTTTTCTGTTTGTTATTTGTCTTTATTTTTTAGTATACTCTTTATCCCGATGAGGGAAGTTTTGCTTCCGAGACATGTTGATATTTATATATTTAACAGTGGTATAAACAAACAATTTGTTATTAATTTTACTAATTGGATAAGTGTTCATTTCGCGGCGGCATCAATTTAATTAGACCTTCGCGGGTTCGCCAAGTCGCAGTCGGGAGAAATTCCCCACAATTAGGACTCATTATCCCACAATGACGGGAAGATTCCATTATGCACATCATGCCAAGAACATTACAAGTTTCCAACCGAAACTATAATGGTATTTGAATCCATTATATTTTACACAGAAAGTATTTCTGGGGAAATTTAATTTAATATCTTACAACGGTTTTCTCGAATAATATTATTTCAACTTAAAGTCGGGCGTTTAAATGACTTTCTCTACGAACAAGGAAAGGCTTTTAACTCGTGTTAGCCGGACTGACTCAAATTGTGGACATAAGTTAACTTAATTTGTTTTCGTCTACCTTCAATACGTACGGGAACTCTATTTCTTCAGCATATTTTTACTAGAAGGAAGTTTTAAAAATGTGCTAACGAAAATGCTGTTCGCGGGCGAAAGCTTCTGGAAAGCTGAAGGTAATAGTAAAGGTATGAGGTATGCTTGGAAATTATGATGCGAAGGTGAATTTTTAATAAACTTTGTAATATTGTGTAGTTTTTTCATAAACAAAAGACTTTAAATTATGTGTTTATTAAAATGTATAACCTCGATGCAGTTTTTAATATTATAATATCTACGTCATATGTACAATATATCACGCTCATATCGCGAATGTTCAAAGTGTGAGAAGAGTTTTTTTTTTCATTATCCAAATAATAAATAAATAATTTCTTCAAAAGATTGCTATTCGCTTTGTGGCGTCATTATTAATAAATTAATTTAAAAATACACTTTGTATTCACCACTTTATAAATATACATTGATATCCACATGTTTCAAAATCGATGCTTTAATCGTCAGGAATATGTGAATACATAAATTCATATATTCCTGACGATGATAGATAGCATCGCTTTCGAAACATGTAGATATAAATGTATATTTATAAAGTGGTAAATCATAAATATGTTTTTATATTCATTTATTAATAAATAAATATTTTGTTTTCGTAGAAAGCAATTAGGTACTTTGTGGTTTGATATATTTATTAATTAAAACTATAATTTTAGCGCCTGTTTTACACAAACATGGTATTGATATTAAATAAGATAATTTAGAAGCTTTAGAACGCCATTAAAATTGATAATAATATTTTTAATATTCAACTTAATTAATCTTACAGTTCCATATTAGATACATTTTCCGTTAACTCAAAATTTACCACTTCTTTTTAATCCTTCCCTCCTTTGATGTTCCGTCTCTTTCATTTTTTATGTGTTGTCTTATTCTATTACATATAAACATATCTCTGTCTAACTGTTCCTTTGTTTCGTTTTATATTATATTTGTATGTCTCACCTACATATATGCTCACTCTGTGTATTTTTATTTAGTTTTAAATTTTACCCTAACGAAGCTTGGAATAAGCGAAACCGGTTGGGTATGATTTAAAAATAAATTAGTGGTTTAAAACAGTAAAGTTTTTGTTTTATTTAATACAAAGTACGTAATAACTTTTTTTTATTTACCATAACTACAATAATTGTTTTTCTAACACAGACTAAAATAATTAACCCACATAACCTTAGTAAGTAAATACTAGTAAAGCTAAGTTCGCGCTACGTGGTTTAACAAATAAATCAATCTTCCCAACAAGCCCTCTATTGATATGCTTGGTGTAACATTAAGTGATCAACTCGGGTATGGGGGCTCCATCGAAGCCAGAGTATAGTTAACCTCTCAGAACCTGGGCGTATTGTACAGAGCCCGCAGATACTTTTATAGTACACAACCACAGTCCCTGTACAAATCGCAAGTGCGCTCCACTGTAGAATTAGGCAGCCACCTCTGGTTAAAAAATCTGAAAAAACCCTAGACTCTGTGCAGAAACGGGCGGTCCGTTTGATAGATTGGCCTATATTAACAAACGGATTGCAATCTTTAGAGCACAGACGTCAGGTGGGAATGGTGTCCTTGTTCTACCGGTATTTTAATGTAAGATGCTCTGAGGAACTAACGTCATTGATCCCTTTGGCGTAGGTCAGAGCCTCCTTTGTGGAGCTACTGTAAAAAAAAGTAAGAAAATTGCTGCGATTGAATACTTTTTTTTTTTTTTTTCTTAGATTGTTATAAATTCGTGGTTTAAATGTGATACATGGTGTATATAACATACGCAACAAAAGGGCCCATAACTATTTTTGAAAAATTACCTTATTTGAGACACATTTAATTTTGTTACAAAAAAGCTGAACAAAATAATGGTCTTTCGAACCGGATTTGATGCCTGTTGTTACAACATATCGAATTCGTGTTATATTTTTGAATACCACCAAGCAAGTTGACCGCGTTGATAAACAAGCCGAACGAAGTAAGCAATAAATTAAATCAAATAAAATAAAAGTTCGTTAAGGACCGAGGCATTGCGAACCGAAAGTTCGGCACTACGTAGAGTTGGCCAGCGAAGTTTTCATTCAATATGCAATCAAAAGCGGGCAAAGTTTCTTATTGGCTATCAAGGCATTCTTTTCATTCCCCGAATAGTTCGGGTTCGCCGTAACCCGCCAATTGCGGGCTCGCTTTATGGCTCAGCGTTTCTCAATTTTGTTTGCCTCGGTTTGGAAAAAGAATAAAGCGTACCGATATGAAGGTTTGCCGCTCCGAGCTTGTAAGTGGACAGGACGCTTTTTTTATTTCGGAATTACTGCGTTTTGTTACGCAAACTAACATATTATTTTGAAGTCGAATTTTTTGTTTGTTGTTTCTATCATTAAAATTACATATGGCACACAAGTTACACAATGTTAAAAATCGAGCAAAAATTGCTAACTTTTAATAAAAAAATCCGAATTTCAATGTCTTCTCCGAGAGTCGACGTCCATGGCGCGGGAATTTATGCATTTGACGTTTGTTTTTTTTAAATATCAGTCTGGGTATTATCATGTTGTTTATTAAATTTTTTGAACCTTGATGAAGAATTTTTAAATTTTTTTTTTTTTTTAGAAACTGTGCAAACATGACTTCCGAGCTCTCAAAAACACTGTTGTGAAATGTTGATCACAAAATCAAATAATACAGAAGTAAATAGAAGGAGGAGCAATAAATTACCAGCAATTCATTTTACGACCAGTTCTCATTTAGGAAAAACCAAACGTGTACAAACAAAAGTGTACATGCGTTTGGCGTGTCATCCGACTATTTAGTGTTCACCCGTATCAAGTATCATCCGACTATGCAGTGTTCACCCGTATCAAAGTTCATGCGTTTGGCGTATCATCCGACTATGCAGTGTTCAATGATACCAATTATTTGTAGTTTCTTCAGTTCAAATTTATTTACCCTCTATTTATTTTAGAGTTAATTATTATAATATGAGCAAAATTTTATTTGCGTAGATTGTGTATAATGTAGTATCAAGTAAAAATGATGTGTAGATATTCTAAATTATTTATATATTTTTGTGTTTCGTAAACACCTCACTGGGACAACCTGTTCTGATGTCTTCTCGTGTTTTTTTTATATATATTTATCGTATGTAGTAATGCTTGTAAAGTAATTATACTATTATGTTAAAGAATATCACAAAATACATGATTAAAATAAAGACAATATAATACAAAATATATTTAAATTTAATGAAAATGTCATTGCGTCGTGTTTGATTTGGTGTAATTAAGTTATGACAATATTGTGTTTGATTATATGTGTTGGTGTATTCTCTGTGGTTTATTTCGATGATGTTATACCAGTACATATTACAAAATCCGCATTCCCATCTAAGTTCTATGATGTAAGTAACAATTGTCATAGAATCAATTCTAATAGCTTGAATAGCTTGAAATCATAAATCATTTTCCTCTTTCGATATCCATGTTTCTAAAAAATGAGACTAATTATCGTACAAGATAGTTTCAGAAAATGTACCTGATGATTTACATCCTGCTATTAATCTATTGTTCTTTCGTCCTTCCTCGTATTACCCCTGCCAAACGCAAAGTCCCACGACTTTTTCACCAGTCTGGTATTGCATCAGCTTTCAACTTAATTCGATTTGTTGCGTGCTGCTAAAAGTACTTGAACCAGAAGCTATTTTACTCGGCTCACATTTGGAACAGATTTTTACCCGGTAATTGAAAAAATGAAAATGTTTTTTGAAGCAAGTAGCTTAATTCTAGATTCATAATAATTGCCAACCAGAAACAAGCTCTCGAAATCCAAACAAAATGGATGTTCATTTGTAGTATTTTCATGACTTTATGATTTAGACAACTTTTCAGAGGTTTTTATTTAATAGAAATTCTGTGGGAGATTTCTTTTTTTTTTGCTTTATTCAGACTATTGAAGAAATAAAATTTTGCTTAGTATGAATTGCAGTTTGGTCTATCGTGAGCGAACGGCGTAATTCAATTCTTTAATGATGCACGATTGCGATTTGCTTACCCGTTAAATGTGTTTTTACCATTTTGAACATATTTTTTATGTGAAATCCGTACAAGAGTCCCATCTGCTCCCTGCTAACCGGAGCCAATAATATTATGGCGTCCCCAGCTGGGATATATTATGAGAATTATTTCTCATTCTTAAACTACCAATTCGTGGTGGAAATACATTTAGGTTTTTTTTTTTAATTAAGAAATAGTAAATACTATACATACCATAGATTTAGTTTAAATTGTCCCAGTCTGAAGATACCCAATTTAAGATGAAATCGGTCCGGTCTGAAATAAACAAGTGGAAGAAAGTTGCAAAAGTTTTTTAATAAAAGAAAATATACGTATGTTGAGAGGCTGATGGGTATGGGGAGGGAAGAAGATGGGAGAAAAAGCCTGGGGAAGCTATTCAGATCTATTCACCAAACACGGTTAAAGCCATTTCAACCAACATTTCTATTCTGAATACTGGTCTTTCACCAGGGCGATACTGAGATTTGTATTTTATTTGTCTACTAAATTAATCAGGTGTGCAGAAGAATTTTAACTAGCTAAATTTGCAAGAAACATAAAAATTGACCACCATCAAAAAGCTCTCAGAATCATAGCACAATAGAGCAACATCATTGTGGATATTTTTATCTTGCTACGGTGTGATTTAGATATTTATTCTTCAAAGATTTTTCTATGTTATTTTTAGTAGAAATTATATAGTGATTCTTTGTTGATCTTAACTATTCTAAAGCCTAAAAGGATTTAACTCTTGATAGAAGAAATGGAATGAATTAAATGAAAACTATTAAAAATATCTCGGATTCAAAACAAGATTGAGGAACATTTGAATGTTTTTCTAATGTGTGAATTCTTCAAAGCTTTTGTTCCAATATTTTATTTGACATTATTTAAGGAATATTTAGTTTATCTCCCTTAATCTAGTCTAGAAGAATTATTTTACCGGAAAAAGCAATCACTTTGTGGCTTGACATTATAATATAAATGAAAGAATTTTTTTGTTTGTTTTAAACTACTTTATTTTATATATATATATATTAATGCATTATCGACCGGTTTCGGTTGAACTCAACCTTCATCAGGAACGTACACATATAAACCAAGTCAATATGTAAATTTATATTATGTTTGATAAACACGTGATAGGGTACATACTGTCTGGTTTTTATGGGCCGTTTGTCTCAACTAAGTACCTGCGTTATTATTTTCAAACGATGAGGCAAATAAATGTACCTGACCTTAAATTCGGTTCATATAAATGGGCGACTGTCACGTGTTTTACGGCACCGTGAGCAAACCAACCTCACTAGGAAAACACTGGGTGGTTATGAAATCTTTTTTTACCTCAATTAAATTATATACTTAACCGCCCATGGTGGTGGTTACCTCTCAATCTTTTAATTTTTAATATATTCAACTAACTATGTAATTTCTAACCGGTGTTTTTTTATGTTTTAAGGCGATGATGCACGACCCGCGGCGCATTCTCTTTAAAAAAAATGAACAGCATTAACTTATTGATTTGACCTGGAGCCAAATTTTTTTACCCCAGCGATGCTTGTTTTTAACCTGTTGTAATTAATATTTTTAATAGTTTATGTTTTACAAGGATACAAGTACAAATATGGTTTCTGAAAACAGGAGAAACGGAATTTAATTTTAATATTTCTTATTCAATATCAATATTTTTGATTTGCAGGTACTGTATTCAAAATATTTAACGGTGTCCGTTCTGTTTTACAAAATACGAAAAGGTGTCGCGACAAACTTATCTGTCTTCAATATTTTGAATCAGCCGCGCAAAATTACAATCATTTTTGCATGTTCTTTAAATTTTTTGATTAATAAAATATCGACAACATTTATTGGTTTGCGCTCTGCGATTGCTTCGTTTGAGGTTATTGTTTTACAAAATATAAAAAAAAAAGTTAACCGATCAAATTTTATTTAAAAACTCTTACCGTTAACTTACAAGTTTTTTTTTTATTATGGCATCTACAGATTTTAGCTTTAAATTATTTGATTAAGTATTATAATAGGTTAGTAATAGTTAGTTAGGTATTAATACCAGTAGGCTAAGAACAGTTGGGACGTTTGTACAGAATTGTTAAAAAAAAAATTATAATCTCCACCGATTGCAAAGTTAACGACCTTTTCCCCTTTTTTATCTGACCTGCTTCAGGGTATCACAGCCATGTCAGTATTAAAAATAGAAATATCAAGTCAAGCTGTGGGTTCCCTACCTCCTACAAACCGTGAACAAATTGATAATCGAATGATAAATTAGACCCCTGGCTAAAAAGGTTGTGTTTCACTGCTTATATTTGCAGCTTTTTTTTATTTAAATTCGTCGAAAAAACAGATAGTGGGCGAATACACAAATAATACATTTTGTCAGCTTCTGTAGAACACAACACATACTTAATTCAACTGGGGAGTCCCATCCCCACCGAGAGAAGACGACTTAATTATAAATGTTTAAAAAGTACAATTATTTGGACCACTACTAAGACATTTTACAGATGGTTAAATGATCCACATAATCGGCAATCTTACAAATTTAATTCAAACTTTCTTCAACTCCTGTCCGTGTTGGTCTTTTTCAATATATCCTCGCTATTTTATGGAAAACCTTCTCAATTTTTTTTGACATATTTGACCTCGGTAATTTTCTTCTAAAAGTTATTTCGTTAAACAAGCCAGATTCTATGTAACTGTAATTTGTTTTTTCATAACAACTTTGCAAATTGAATGTATACTTGCTCTGCAGTAATCGATACTAAACTGATATCCAGGCTTCTATCATAACGCTATGAAATTTAGAACTTACAAGTGAGAACTTATAAGTAGTTAAAATGAGTAATTAAAAACCTTAACTAATTTTACCTACCAACTAACTTAGTTCCATTGAATATTAGCCGGTTTTGTCAATGACTTATAACACTATAGAATAAGTTATTATGTGTATATGAGTTATTCCAACTGCTGACCCCATACAAATCGCAAGTGCACCCTACTGTAGAATCTGGCAGTCACCTCTGGTAGGGAGCCCCAAAATATCTCGAAAAAACCCTGGACTCTGTCCAGAAATCGGCGGTCTTAATAAACGGATTGCAATCTTTGGAGCACAGACATCAGGTGGAAAGGCTCTCCTTGTTCTACCTGTGTGTTAATGGAAGATGCCCTGATGAACTAGCATCATTGATCCTTTCGGCACCGATGGACAGTATCTTCAAGACCCAGGTTCACTCCGTCCTATCCTCTGAAAGACTCTCCACACAGCACCCCCAAAGATGACATAGGCCTTGATATAAATTATTTCCCTCAGAGCCTCCTGTGTGGAGTTACCATAAAAAAATTAAAATTCTTCCTTCTTTTAGTAAACCTTTATAACCACACGCATACCTCATTGAAACTACCCGCTTAGAATACACCCACACATGCATAAAATCACAAAACAAAAGGTTTCAGTCTGAATCAAAACAAAATGTAAACATTTTTTTACAGAATCAATGATGATTTGTAGTGTACATCAATTCATTGTTACGCGGATGACCAGTACAGTCCGTGATAGCTTTTTGTTTGACAAGCCCCTAAATGGCACATAAACTTCAATGGCTCGAAGGGCTTTGAAGCAAAGAATAGACGGTTACCTCTAGAGATTCCTCTTGGGCTAAGAATAACCTCGATTAATTTAACGTTTCAAAGATCCAATTATGTCTGATTACGTCCAAAAGAGATTGAAATGACAATTTCGCTCCTTCGAGGGAAGTAATCTTCCCAACAAGCCTTCCATTGATATATTTGATATAACTCTAAGTGACCAGCTCGGGTACGGGTGCTTTATCGCAGCAAGAATCAAGTTAGCCTCTCAGAAGCTGGGCATACTGTACAGGGCCCGTAGATACTTTAATAGTACATAACTGCTGACCCTGTATAAATCGCAAGTTCACTCCACTGTTGAATTCGGCAGCCACCTCTGGTCTAGAGCTCCAAAATACCTAAAAAAAACCTTCACTATGTACGATAATGGACGGTCTGCTTGATAGATTCCGCTATCTTTAGAAACGGACTGCAATTTTTAGAGCACAGACACAGGTGGGAATGTTGTCCTTGTTCTACCGGTATTTCAATAGAAGATTCTCCGAGGAACTAGCGTCATTGATCTCCTCTGCACCGGTACATAGTCGGAAAACACGCTAAACGTGCACCTTACATTTCTACGCAGTTGGCATTAGTTACATGAGAACGGGTCGTTTTTACGATTTGTTCTTTAGTTCAACAGCTCGGATGTGGAACGGTCTACCGGCCTCTGTGTTTCCTACCTCCTGTTAATCCCTTCAAGACCCACGTTCACTCCTTCCTTTCCTCAAAAAGACTTTCAACACAGCATCCCCAAAGATGACATGGGCCCTCATATGTGAAGTTAATATAAAAAACAAATAAAATAAATTGATAACACCCAATCAATATACTGCAACACAATTTATGCCATGTTATAATTAGAAGTTCTATTATTTGTAATATAAATTATTTTTTACTTAATAAAATAACTCATACGAAGCAACAGACAACACATACCAAACCCTTCTAATATTCAAGGCGTCATGGACACACTCCTAGTACGATATAACCACGCTTACAGGGTGCTGTTCGGTCTCCCTTGGCGATGCAGCGTCTCGCAGATGTCCGCAGAGGGAAGAGTGCATGGGTTCGCTGCTTTGATTCGCCACAGAATAGCCGGGACGAGTCAGCGCTACCGGAGATCGGAAAACACTCTTATCCAGGCCGTCGCCCAGTGGCAGAGCGCGCCCCTATACCATAGATGGAGAATTTCCCTCAGGCCACTGTAGCATAAGTGCTAAATATTTTTTTTTTTTTTTATATTCTATCTCTACATCATGTCATTTTTTTATTTTTAAATGTATTCTTTTTATATGGAGGACAGAGTATTGCACTCACCGCTTTGTTCTGCTGAAATAAAAACATTATCATTATTATTATTACTAAAACACGTGAACACCTCGGTACAGATTCTCATAGCGAGATGTTCACGACACACACTCCACAATATAAATACTAGGTAATATTATTTGTTCAATCCTTCTTTAGTTTAACTGCAAACTAAGCAGATGGTTAAAAAAGGGAGATGGTAGGATTAAACCATATAGCTGTATCTTCAGAAACATTGCTGCGATCCGGAGATCTTTAAAAAAATGCACCTTTTAGAAAGGGAGTGGGCCTCATTTATACGAATCAGTAAAACTGTTTAAATTATAAGGATTGTAGACATAACAAATTCAAAGTTTATTAATACTCTTTACTTTCCTAATTGTGAAAGAAATTTAACAAACCCTCTAAGCGAGAAAATAATATGATGTAATTTGTCGGGTCTGGTATAAAAAATTACACTTTCACACGTGAAAAACAAACTTCCCATCGTGACGGGGGCATAATTCCCATGGTCGGAGGTGAATCATTAGAGTGATTCAAAATTAAAAGTTCAGCGTCATTAGCGTAAAGAAGAAGTGTTAATAACGTGGAAATTTCTACAAGAGAAATATTTTACCTTGGTTTAGAGAGTCGACGCTAGTGCCTACTTACTTTAATTTATATCTCAGGTTTTCCGAACTGTAATTATTCTTTCGTTAGTAGATTTTAGCACTTTTATATTGAAAATTATGAAAATTTATGATGAAAATTTTTACTCGAAAAAACGTTGTTTTATGTTCATCCACACTTCTATCTGGGTGATTTCTAACAAAAATAGTGTTATCTATATAAATTATCAGAATTCCTAATGTATTTTACGATTACGAAGGTAGCGATATGGATTTTAACTTTAATCTGATACATAATAATGATATTTCGTTGTTTCTTTATCAGATGCCATTACGGCACTTTTTTCTGACAATTTCACAAAGGGATTATTTACTTTATTGTTGCTGACTGATCAAAGCAAGAACTGAATTATGTTAATATTTCATTATTGCTGATCGTTAAATTTGTATATCTACATTTTGTGAATCTAATTACTATAAAAAATACTATGATATACTATATTCTACTTATAATAATTCTATGTAAGAACTCATCTTTTGTTTATAAAAATTTCATAAATGTAAAATCTTCTGTATGAGTATTTTTTTTTTTTAATTATCACTCAGCTACTAATGAGTCTTAATACGATTTATATAAAGAGAAAACAATTTTTTTTCTAAATACATGTATATATGAATTTATGATCGGAGGCAATATAATTATTGTAGTGAAATTATTTAAATTTTTTCGTCCCAACTCATTATTTACTTTTGCAATTTTAAAATTCATTGAAATATCTAATAACTTACCCTCAGTTCAACGCAGTAACTGTTTAATAACTAAAGCATTCTCAGAAGTAACATAATGTCATTAAAAAAAATTATTGTAGATTATGTTTATTTTCAAAATAATTGTTATAGACTTTAAATTTGAATCAACACATTTCCTGAAGCCGTTCGCTTTAGTTGTCTCCACATCAGCAATTTTAGTGCTGTTCTCTGGATATATTTTGGCACCGCGAACTGTAATTGGAAGGGTGTAAATAAGAAACAATCTCGGCCCCTCAAACTCGATACCACAAATATTATCTTATTCGCGGAACAACCCTCAGAACAAACAGAATGTCTTTAGGGTGATTTTGTAATATCTTTACTTTACAGCAAAGTTCTAGTGAGAGAAGCAATTAAACGAGATCTCAAATTGTATTTTTCTCTATTGCCCGCGTTTTAACTATAGTTTGAAATTGATACCAAGTTTTTGTAAATCTGTTAATAAGTCTGACACTTTATATTTTTATGAAACACAATAATTGAATCTAGTCGGTTGTAGAATAATGTTCTAGCCGCTAGTTAAACAAAGACGTTCTAGCCGCTGGTTGCTAAACTTCACGCTCTCGACCAATAGCGACACGTTTCCGCCCGCCATCGTTGTTTTTGGCCGGCGAGACAAGCTAATCGGACACGGTTTCCGGCCGCCATTACGACGTGGGCTCGCACTGAGCAAACGCCCGCGATTACCAAGCCAGACGCAGAGTCGTCGGGTGCGTGGCCGACCGCTAATTACATTGTAACTTGTTATCTTGTCACTGAACCTAAATATTAAAGCCAGTGACCGGTGCATTAATTCGCTGGGTCCTGACTGACGTTGTACGTGTGAGAATACAGAGTCCCTAGACCTCACACCTTTTACACTGAAGGGATCGTGACTCCTGTCGCTAACCACCTCACGCCAACATATTTGTATCATCCTCTTTCATGTGCTGTAATAACTAGCACTTCGAATAACATGTCCGGTTTGCGATTCATCAGAGAGAGATTATCTGGAATCAGATTAGATTAGTATCAGCCCCTAGATTCGAAACCCCGTATGTAATTACCTGTAAATTTTGTCCTGTAACTGACTAGAAAGCACGCATCTCTCATTCGAGTAGTTAGTTACCTTTTCTGATACAAGGCTGCGGCCGCCCATGCGACTTTGAGATAAGAGATGAAATGCCTTTACCAGCTGAACTAAACATAGTGGAACCTGAGATCAGCCCTGCTTCTTGCCTCGAGGTGAGTTGAACTGTCTTCCTTTTTTAACACTGACGCCCACGTGGGTGGTTCTTAACACTGACGCTCCCTCGTGGGGCCTTTTTAACACTGGTCGCCCTCGCGTGGGGCTTTTCGTCCCTTCTTAACAATATATAACAGAGGTGGTACATCCATCCCGCTGCTATGGCGTCATGGAGAAGGGACTCCACATAAAAGTCTGAATTTAAATTAACTGAACTATCAACAACTAAAACTACTTTGTCTATCGCTGATTATCTTTGGAGCTTTTAATATTTCATTATTATTAATTCACCGTTCGTAAAACAGTGTTTTCCGCGTGCCACATTCTACACACACAGTGCGTTTAAGTGTAATAATCATTTTTCCTTTTCCGTATAATTTTATTACGTTAATATTATATTGAATAACTCTGCGAACATCAGATTGTCAAACGACATAAAATTAAACTTTTCTGAATTTCGAGGAAAACTCTTGAGAAGTGAAAATAAGCGTTATTTTTATGTCTTGCCTATACGCTCTACAGCCTTATGCCCGTGAAAATTTACCGGAAAACTTTTATTCATTGAAGTGTAAGAATTAAATTAAATTTCGAAATATGATAATGAGAAGAGCTACCTTCCTTTTCCAACAGTATTAATGTATTTCCCTAACAATGCCCGAAGTTTGAATAAGCAGTCTATACACCTGTACATTCGTTTGATTCCAAAATCCTATCTCGAGCACACCTTTGAACTATATTACAGAATCAATCAATTTTGTTCGTGATTTAGCTTCGTGCGTCAAACATGAAAAACATTCATTTTATTTTGTACTATTAATATTAACGGTAGCTCAACCTTGTGTCTATCGATTAATGAAAATGGAAAAAAAACAGACAATTTTTTTTTTTTAATTTATAGTACCCGTGTATTTTCAAAGTAAACCAAACTTTAAGTTTATTTATAAATTGAATATTCGTGTAGCATAATTTTTGTAAAAATTTTTGCTTAAAGGAGTGAAAGAAATTTTAATACGTTAGAATTTTATCTTTCAACCGGCCAACTGAAAACTTATAATTGAGCCCTTGCCCCGAATAATGTTGTATTCAACAATATTCTTGCTTTGAGAAAATTTAACTTTTTTTTTATTTATTATTATTATTACTAAAAAATATTTAAACCTATGGCATATATTGTAATTACTAATTAATTACTAGCTTTTAACATTTTCTATAAGTTATTTCTCGCAAGTTATAGCGTATAATATAATACTCATAAGTAAGTACCAATTTATAGCTTTAAACTCATGTATGCAAATGTGAAAGGGAACTGATGCTTCAAACTGAAGTGAAATGTCAATTTCCTTTGAAATACGAATAAAATTATCATGTAACCTTTTGCTTGTGACAACATCTCAGGACTAGCTAGCCCCTTGTTTTCTTTTATGATAATGTATTCAAATTCTCTCTTTCCATTCCATAAAATTTCCCCTTTCTCCACTCCATATCGTAACGATATTAAATAATGGTTCAATTTATTGAACGCCATTGAAAAATACTTTTAAAAGGTTTATCCAATTTATCTAAAACTGACATTGGTAAACCCGGTTTGTAAGGGTCCGGCGGGGAGAATTTAGTATTCACGTCACGCGGTTCTGACCTCTTTCGACATTGCACAAAGCATATAGTATTGCAATCCCGAATGAAGTTACTTCCCTGGAAAACTGACACACAAAACGACTCCTTGGCTCCTACCGGTAATTTAACAATTTTCTTGCAGACATCAGGACGTTTGAGGTGAAAGCTTATTTAATGAAACACTCACATGGTGTGGGCACTCGCGCCGGTTTGATGTCTTTGTGGAAATCGTAAAATGTTTCATTATTGAATTTTAGTATGCAAGTGCTTCATATTTGTGCACCTTTTACGGTTTTAATCAACCCTCAGACACTACTATCTGTTTATTATTACAAAAATTACTCGTTCTTTTTAGTTTATCGCTGGTAAGAGTAAGAGCATCCTAGAAATACCTACAGGTTTTTCGTAATTCGTTTTAGCAGTATTGAGTCAATTTCGTTCATATTAAATTATTTAGACATACATATTATTTTATATTTGTTTTACATAGAATTATAATATAAAGCTATATAAATAACAATAAAATTATTTAAAAGTACTAAATTATTATAAATTCAGATATCCTAAAAAAATCTTCTTTTGGCACTCAGCGAAATGAAGTTTTTCTGAAGCTACGTGAACAATTATTTAACTTCACAATACGGGTGGTATTTCTCCGTCTCCTGAAAAAACCCTGAATAATGGGTTAAGAACGCAAATATAAGAATTTTTGAAGGGGTTGGCGAGATGAGAAGCAGGAATGTACCACTCATGAAACCGTGAGTTCAACGCAACCTTTCTGTGTGAAAGAGTATTGTTTATCTCCACAACAGCGAAGGTTGTATTCTGTCTTAAAATTGAAAACAGTTACAAATTACTAGCTGCTTCGCAAAGTTCCAAAGTGCGAGATACCTTCGTTTGCACAAAAGATTAAAAGTCCCGTGAAATATGACTACAAGTAGACAATTTCGCAGATATTTTGATGTATAAATAAGACGAAACGTAATCTGACAGTAAGGACAATTTATATGTGCCTCCAACCGCTTTGTAGTCACTTTGGGGAAAACGCTACAAGCAACTTTGTGCTGCTAGCTCGTGTGACAAATCCTCGTATCAGTGTTGTACAAAATGGTATAATAAATAATTAATTATGACTTCAACCATTAAATACACATTTTATAACCGCTTTCCTCCTATTTCTGGCCTCACCACACTCCCACATTGCAGTAATGCCTCAGTTAAGGTTAACCAACCATTAACTGGAAGGTCTTTGTAAAAACCAGTATTAGGTAACCGCGAGCTTTCTGTTTCCCAGCCGTTAGTTGACTGATTTATCTTGCATTGAGAAATTGCTTCCGGGAGATTTATGACTGCAGTGCTACCTGCTTTTATCATTCAGTCGATATTTCAACTCTGTTAAGATATTCACTCCTTTATCGGCCATGTTACGGGGGAATTGGTGAACTGGTAACAGTTGCACCGTTATTTAAACTACTACCGCTGCTACATTTTATTTGACGTGACCCATTGATCTAATTTTATAACCGCCTTCGCGTCTCCCAGAGGCCTGCCATAAATTTAAAATCATAAGGCAAACACAATATATTATTAATCACTATTAATGTTTAAAATGTATTGATCACTTTAATGTAACTATTTTAAAACAAATTCTCGTTACAATTAAATAATTCTCAGTATTCTTGATGTTATTAAGCCTTCTTAGTCAGCGAAAATTTCGGATAATGCTAATGGATATAAAGAAAATTTTAACCACCATAGAAGATTTGCTCCGAAATAATAATAACTTATAATTAGACGTATTTAGATACAATAGAGTTTCTGTTCTCTTCATGCGCAATTACATACTAACTCTTCTTAACAATTACGGCAGACTTAATGTTAAATTAATGGGCAATCGTTGTTAAAAAAATTCTTTTTTTTTAATTTAACTTCGTTCAAACGAAGGATTAACATAATTCTATTGGTTGTATGTTTTCAAAGATGTATGTTATTTTCTATTCATTTTCAATTGCTATTCCTACCAGAATTTATTTTCAAGGTTTTTTAACGAGCAACATTAGCGGCATCGTTCTCTGCTAAAAGGGAGTGAAATTAATGGATCTTACCTATGGATGTCACGGTACCCCTGGTAATCACAAATAAATTAGTCGCGAAAACACTTCTAGTACCATTTCCATGTCATAAAAACAATCTGCTATAATGCTAATAGTATTCTGGGTTATGAAGTCATAAATATCTGCCTCACGAACTTTTGGAAACGATATTTTTATTTAGTTCCTCGAATGTATTATAATAGCACGGAGTTCGTAGGTAGACACTTCCAGGGGAGACCTTTACACTTACACCTCGCCTAAGCTCCAGAACACGCTTGCTGCTTGCCCTCGTCACCCTAACATTTTATTTATGATGTTAAACAAACATTAATTTTGTTTATGTTGAGAAAGATAACTTTTAACATAAATATCTCGCAAGAAAGATACTTCACAAGTCTATTTCATGGGTTATTTAACATGGAAAGAGCAAATATTTGCCACCGAATAACGACAATCCCTAAATATCTAGTGAAGGTCCAACCTTTGACATACATTTCTGTAAAAACACTCCGTTGTACGTCCTACGGTAGGTCCCAAGTTATTATTAGTTAAATCCTCTATTGTTGTTCACTGTACACGAACTCCGCTCGGCGTCTCGCTACATTTCAGTGTTGAATTATACGCCCGGGAAACGTCAATTACACACTTAACAATGGAAGACTCAATTTATTATCACTTTGAATGATTTAATATTGTAAGACGTGTATAGATCACATCTTCGACTCCAGCCTCCGCCGTTAGGATCGGGGCTTTTCTTCCTTTCTTCCTCTCCAGCCTCCAGCCGAGTCCGGAGTCCCGGGGCAAGAATCAAGAACCGCTTTTCGGGCATTTATTACGCAACAATATCTACTTGAAAAGATTCTATAAAAGTAATAATACTTTGTAATTTCACGAAAAGTTTGCTCTGAGCTCTGGAAATAACGGAAGATATTGGCTTTTCTTTGTGGTACACGCTTCTTACAGCGGAGGCGTGGGCGGGATGGGGATCTGAAACTGTTTAAACCTTGTACATTTTTAAAGTGAATGGAAGGAATCCGCTTCAAAAGTGAAGAACGGTTCATTTCCATATGTTTTAGTTGATTGTGATTATATGAATAAGTTATTCGGTGAAAGCTACTCGACGTACTCGTCTTCCGCTCAAAGTTTCCTTTCAATTCTCTTAAAGGATTTAAATTTGAGAGGCTCTCCGATCCTGCGTGTTTCGCAAACCTGTGCAGAGTGTGGCTGTATAGAGAGTGTATGTACGAGTACAAGAGGTCCCGTGTAGAGTGTAGATATCTGTCTGTAGGCGGTGGTACGCGCGCGCATTAAGCAGAAACAAAGTCAAGAGACAAGTAAACAGACGAGAAAAAGATAAACATTGAAACGGGAGCGCGACAAATTATCTCATAAAAGCCAAAGAAATAACATCCTTTACTTTGATATCCAAACTTTAAAAGATTGAGACAGATTTTTATTGACCTCTTAAGATTACAAAGCAAGGTGACGGGTGGGTGGTGGTGGGAGGTTGTATAACTTGTCGCGCCACCACTCGGAGAAACAGAGGTCTTTATGGCTTTAGCCAGATAATAGCTCGAGATAAAAGAATGCTTCCTAAATTAGGAGCTATTGTATAAGCCCTGGCTCGGCGTAATGGGCTTATCGTAGTTCTCTTCGAGAAATTTATTACGTGAGTGATATCTTAGCAAACAGTATTAAATGTAAGGGCTGCCACCTTTCCGGTTTTGAGACATTATTTTCGGGTTTATGCCTCTCCATGGTGGTTGTAAATTCTGGCTATAAACTTAAGGAGTGAAATAAATGTAAGCCCTATTTACAGTGATGCTTTATATGCGCCGAGTAACACTTTGCTATTCCGAGCTCATAAGAAAGGACTCCACAATACAAGAGATAAAATATCCCAGAATGAATGGAGTGACGTACCGCTTATATTTCAGATTATGTTTGGGTGCGAAAATGTCGCATTATTTCGGTGAAATGGGGGTCTTAAGTAATGCGTCCATTCGTCTTGAAATTATCACAGATGACGGAATCTAATTCACATAAATTCTACAAATTCCGATCTTCTCACTGTTATGAGTTCTGTACAGTACAGACTAACTTAATCTGAATAGTATGATAATAGGATTGTGTTCAGAATTTCATAACTGAATAGCATTGTTGCCAAATAATTACAATTAATTATTTAATTTCCCGAACAATACCAGCAGATGTAGGTATATAGAAATTATATTAAAAAACCTTCACTTTTTGGAGAACTATTTTGTTAACGTTTAAATAGTTGATATCGGTAGCTTTCCAGTTAATTATATTTTAATTCTCTCTTTCAAAACCAATGTTTTTCAAATCTAAATATACAATTAAAAATTCCCTTGAATTAGCATTATCCAAAACCCATATAATGAATTGCTAGTTTAGTATCATTCGATGTTGTTGACTTATTTACAAGTGTTTCGCTTGGGGAAAGTAAAACCATTATTGGTGAATTCTTTAATTCTTTAATTCTCGAATATATCTTAAGACCTGTTTCAAGATTTCAATAGACCTTTTAATGTTATTCTAGAACAAAAGTATTTTCAATTTGAAAACAATATTTTTTTAACAAAAGGGTGACTTGGCAATGGGCTGATGTTTTTGAACAATTTATAGAATGAGGTTTTTAACAGTTTTGCTTTATTCATAAAATATGTTCATGCCTGGAAAAGATATATGTACATATGTATAGGTATGTATCCGGACTAGTACTGATAGTCAACTCCAAATATTCCATAATTTCCTAAATAAACTTACAAAGAGATTCAATTTACCATAGAAATAGGAAAACATGGTAGCATTAATTTCTTGGATTTGGATATTGATATTATTAAGAATTAAACAATAATTGAACATATTTCGTGGAGATGCTTATACAGACATAATTATACATAAAATTTCTAACCATCCGTTTGTTTAAAAACTATCAGCTTTTCATTCCATGCTTAATGGACTAGTTAATGTTCCCTTATCCGTAAACAATTTAACATACAGTAAAATGTCATTAAATAAATTGCAATTAACAACAATTACAGTACTACATTACTAAATAACACCTTACACAAAAACCATTAAAAAGGTTAATTAGATGTAATCCACCAATTGACGGTGGGAAGTAGTGGAGCAAAACAGTATTTTTAAATAATCATCCTTTAAATCCTGTAATAAAAAACATCCTAAATACCAACCAGCTGTTTATAAGAATAACAAAGCAATAAATTATGTATTAAATAATAAGGACATGGATGATATATATTTTAAACAAGGTTTAGAAATTAATTTGTATCGTTTGTAACTTATTTTAATATAGAAAAAACTTCTAACGATTGTAAAAAAAAAAATAAGGAGCCCCTAGGGTGTTTAAACAATTATTATTATACTTAATTTGCCAACCACCTTTTGGAAACAAATCATTCTTCTGATATAAATAAGGGCTTAAGAATTTTGCATATTAAAATACCAGAGGTTTACAATTTGATAAATTAGATATTTTAGAAATAAGATGAAATATCAACAGTGAATTAAATATTATTGATAAAAAATTCATTTTTACAAAGAGCTACCTCCTAAATTTGTTTTTACATTAATGCCTAATTAGTTACCCCCTCCTTTTAATCCGGATATTATATAATTATACACATTCTGAAATATGAATATTTTTACAACTTTGTTTTATGTCTATACTTGTATGTAATTTTAATTTTAGTATACTTCATATCCTGATGATTGCACCATTGGTTCCGAAACGTGTTGATTTATATTGTTAAAAACAGTGGTTAAAACAAAGATTTAATAATAATTTGTTAAATATTGTGTCACAAAGTAATTTTGCAATTAGGAATAAGTGATTAAATAATTTTGAAAAGCTATATAGTTTATGATGGAAATGACGTTGTGATTTAAAAATATGTTAAACGTTGACGTTAAAATTTTAGACAGAAAAATGTGCAAAATTCACGGCGCTACTACGACTTCACCATTAAAAGCATTTTTAGTAAGATCCACAAACAAATTTATCACTATATACGTACATAGGAAGTTAAGTTTCACGACATCAGTAAATTCGGTAGTACTTATAACTTTGAGACAGAAATGTTATGCAAATTGCATGACGCAGGCTCACAGTTTGAGGGATTTTAATTGGACTCACAAACAGATTTATGATTTGAGAATTATGTAATAATATTTTCCATCTTCCCAAAAAATAGGAAGAAAAACAAACAATACAATTTAACTAACCATGTTGTTTGTTCACTTAACTCACATTCTCCTGTTGACCCTTTCAGCTGGGACGCCCGGGCCCCTGCAGCGCCCTCGGGGGCCCATTGGGCGGCGCCCCCGCTAGCCGGCCGAGCCCGCTGGCAATCACGCCCCCCTCGCCTGGGGCTGCGCCCCGCACGCCCCAAGGACGGGGGCCTATACCGCTGCAGGGCGGACTTCAGAACGGAGCCTTCCAAGTTCACGCACGTGAAGCTTGTTATAGTCGGTAAGATGTTTTTTTGTTGTAATTTTTATTTAATACTAATAATAAACACTATATTTCATAGTACGTACTTACTTAATAACGCTAAGATCTAAGTAAATACTAAGATTGATTATTTAAATTAACAAAACTATTTAAATTATTTTGAATAGGTTGGATTATAAATGACACGTTTTAAAACATTTCCCGTTTACGAATAACCGTGGTAATTGATAATTCACTATTATTAATTGATAATGAATAATTGATAATGAATAATTGATAATGAATAATTGATAATGAATAATTGATAATTAATAATTGATAATTGATAATTGATAATTGATAATTGATAATTGATAATTGATAATTGACAATTGATAATTGATAATTGATAATTGATAATTGATAATTGATAATTGATAATTGATAATTGATAATTGATAATTGATAATTGATAATTGATAACTGATAATTGATAATTGATAATTGATAATTGATAATTGATAATTGATAATTGATAATTGATAATTGATAATTGATAATTGATAATTCATAATTGATAATTGATAATTGATAATTGATAATTGATAATTGATAATTGATAATTGATAATTGATAATTGATAATTTGATAATTGATAATTGATAATTGATAATTGATAATTGATAATTGATAATTGATAATTGATAATTGATAATTGATAATTGATAATTTATAATTGATAATTGATAATTGATAATTGATAATTGATAATTGATAATTGATAATTGATAATTTATTATTATAATGAAATTTGTTTTCAATTACAAAAAAAAAACATATCGATAAGATAAATTAAAAAAAGAACAGTTTGTAGTTTAATTTTTCATGAACACTACGTAACTTTAATGTATTTTTTTGTAATGCTGATTACAAATATTTGGTAATGTTTATTTACAAAAACGCAACGAGAAAGGATTGAAAATACTTTTCTCCACTTTAAAAATCATATTCGTATTTTGAATATTTTGTAAAACATACAATGGGACGGTCAGCAAAAAGTAATATTTCTGAATAGATTTTAAAATTTTTTTTTTTAAATATTTAATAAATATTTTTCGATTTAAAAACATTATGTTTATCGCATTGCGTAATAATACTATCATTATTTTGAATTAATAAATAATAACTCTCCGACGTCCCTCTCCCCGTCAATATAAAATACTGATTGTTTGCAACAGTTTGTACGTACAACAAAAGTTACTTAATATACCTAATTTTTTTTTAATAGTTTCAAATACGGGCGTTCTAAATTTTTCAGCTATTGTAGGTACTCAAAACTTATGTTCCGCTTAATACCTAAGTGTTTATTTGTGTGTTTTTTAACCCCCAAAAAGAAAAAAATTATCAATCCTTTGA
Source organism: Halesus radiatus (assembly GCA_022606495.2). NCBI lineage: Eukaryota > Metazoa > Arthropoda > Insecta > Trichoptera > Limnephilidae > Halesus > Halesus radiatus. Next base: position 1,327 of record JAHDVE020005230.1, on the reverse strand, counting down.
CCACATTTGACGATTGGCAAGTCGTATATCGCATTCATCTTTTTAAATGGTTGTTTGATCAATCGTCAAGCAAGGCGTTCGTCATGTGACTCCCATTGCGGGGCCAGTGTGTATGTTCCACACATGAAAATGAGTCTCCCACACAAACTTCCCAAAGAATGCTCCATTTTCTCGGTTGAATGCATAGCTATCATAGAACCACTGCATCTCGTCAAATCGCACAATATTAGAAACGCCCCCATTCTTTCCGATTCGCTTCAAAACAAAAGCTCACTACAAAAAATAAGTTCGTCCCCACTCAATTCTAATAGCGATTCCCTAATCTGCTTTATCAGAGACCTCCTGTATTTCATTTCACTATCACATACGTCAGTGGTCCTGGCTAGGATTCCAGGACACCTAGGTATTAATGGAAACGAAATAGTGGATTCCATTGCTAAGGAAGCCATTGTTCACGGTCCGTTAAATGATATTCCTGTTCCAGATACTATTTCCCTATTCTAAAAAGTAAATACAAACTTCAATGGTCCTCTCAATGGAAAATAGCTTCTCTAACAAATGGTCATCAGTACTCATTAATACAATCGTTTATTCCTGTCAAGCCCTGGATTTATAAATTCACTTGCTTGCCAAAAAAATATATTTCTTCCATACCTCGAATGAGACTAGGTCACACTTCTTGTCTTAGTCATCTCGCCAGATTCCGTATAGTCAGCTCGCCTTACTGATTGTGGGTCAAAGAACTTCTGTACCATAATTTCTTTGAGTGTCCTATCAATGACCAATTTCCACACTTTATGAATAAATTGGTAAAACTTAAAATTGAACTCCCTACCAGTATTCCCTGCCTTCTAAGTCTCAACTCCCCCCAAATCAATAATCTATTAGCAAAATACATTTATAAAAATGGCATTTAAATGTTAATCATTGGGGATTAAAAACACATAAATTTACACTGCTTATTTAACTTATCTGCTTCAATTTTATTTGCCTAAATATTATATCCTGTTTAAAAGTAACTACTTTTAAGAACAATCTGTACTATTAAAATCTAACTGATTAAACATGGCCAAGATCGCCCTTAATGGCTTTCACCCATTAAATAACAAAAAAAAATTGACATGACGCTGGGGGACTCCGGCCAGATGTAAACGATCCCTCTAAAATAATTCAATATGGCGGATAAGTTCCAGTTCATCTGACTACAAATTGATTATTCAATATTATCCAGAGAAAAAAATAATTTTCAACTTAACACCAGAATGTTCTTATTGCTGAACATGAACTGACTGCTATTTTTCCACTAATATCGTGAATGTGATTTATT
>JAHDVE020005228.1:0-25717 GCA_022606495.2 Halesus radiatus | reverse complement strand
TTAATTAGTCTGTCTAGGGCCTAGGAGTCAAAGGTCTTATGTAAATTGGCGACAACGGTTTTCCATCAAATCGGAATAATTAATAACACATTTTAGTGATAAACTTTTCAGTGGGCAAAAGACATTTAATAAACGATCGCAAGTTACAAGGGAAACAAACGAATGGTTCAATACGCCCCTGGTAGAGAAGCTAACTACAATGAGTCAGAAAACAATACGGTGAATACGTCGTATTTGACGCTCATGCAGTGAAAATACAGAGGGGCGATTATTCACATTAATTATTTTTTTTTTAAACAAAATAATCAAAACAGTAAATGGTGTTGATTATAAATAATAAAAAAATGTTAACATAAATTAAATAATTAAAACACAACACCCGGAAATCAGAACGATTGCTAATAATAAATATCAATACTCAATTCCGTTACTTCTTTTGTTTTCAAAAACAAAGTCGTGTACCCCTATAAAATGGAATCCATTCGAAATTTCAATTACAGCGGCCAACAAATTAATGATGTATATATTTAATTACTTTATTTAGCGAAGTGGGCCGTATGAAAAGGCACGCGGGCTTCATAAGGTAATAAAAAAAATGGTTTTTCACGAGTCAACCACGTTTCATGGCATAATCGTGAAACCCGTTTTATTTGTAACACTGTGTCTCAACTGTCAGAAGCCAGTAGGACCGTGGCATCCCCAATTTGGGTGTTTTGCGAGATTGAATGGATTGGGGAGGGGAAGGAAAAGAGGAAGAAGGATGGGAAATACCTGGCTATTCAGATATTGCCACCAAACACGACTAAAGCCATTTCAAGCAACGTATCGATTGTGAATAGTGGTACTTCAACAGGACGATAATGAGAATATCTGCCAAACCCCTGAACATATCGTAAGATATAATAATCTCGAAGGTTATCAATTATAATGATTTAAAAAATGGTTATTTAAAAAAAAAAACAACATAATTCCTAGTGGTAACAATATAAAACAGTAGGTGTGTACTAAAAATATAACCGTCCCGCCGCTTTAACCGACCTCTTCTAGAAATGCCTCGCGCCCAAAATACGCGCAGACAAGTAGCAACTTGAACGTCTGGCGGCGCCGCGACTGTGAGTCTGGGTGTGTGAAATGTTAATTTTTAGTGTGTGAATTTCTAATACAGAATAAAGGTTCTGTTTTCTTAGTGTTTTTGAAAAAATGGTGGTTTTTTAAATGTGTTTTTCACAACCTTCTCTTTAACCGGCTTTTTCGTTATTCGGTCCCTGGGTCGGTCCCGCCAAGGCCGGTTAAGAGAGCGTCTACTGTATATCAGTATATCTGAGTGTATCGGTGTACGTACCCGGCAGACTTTAACAGGCGATTCCTGAGCTTATTTGGAGTCAAACATGTATAATATGTCATTTCGCTGAAGCTATACCCTCCGAGCGGAAACTGAACACTGTTTAAAAGGGAGATACGTTAATACGGAAGACAGAGGGAGCCGGTCTAATATAAATAAGCGATCGTTTAAAAAATATTTAATAAAACACTACATATTTAGAATAGAGCAAAATCTCCAAGCATTTAAAGAAACGCTCTGAAAGTGTACCGCAGGACATAATTGACAGATTGTAACCTGTGATTCCCGAGTTTATTTCCGCTTTAAAAAACTTTCCATAGTCCGCGGACATTGTAAATAACTAAATGTAAATATCTATTTAAAATTTAGTATTTGAACCTAATTAAATTCTAAAGCTTTTTAAGGTCATTTTGTAAATACTCTCCAGTCCTAAAAATGAACAATAAAATTATAAATATTTCAAATAAATACAAACTATTATTTTACCACCAATCTTCTGATAAATGTAATATCAATAGAAAATAAGGATAAAATAGCAACTGTAAAAATCATACATTCTCCAAGCTTAAGTTTTCTAATAAAACTGCGTTTATCTGAAGCGACCCTACAGGTAAGTATGTTTTTCTGCATCTGTTTGCACATAATTAGATAGAGAATATGGAGTAATATTTGTACAGCGCCCTAGAGGCGATTTTTCACAAAAAACGGCGCTATACAAATTATTTCAATATTATTATTATTGATTGTTTATGTATTTAATTCGTAGAAATCCATTTTTTTTTTTTTAATTTGATTAATCAAATTTAACAATGTTATTATTAAGTTCTGCAAGCATTTTTAGTTTTTTATTATTGTGACAGCTGTTTCGGCGTTCAAGGCCATAAACTGCGGTTAATCCACATTGCGACGACTTATCTATATGATTTTATTCACTCCCACCCCATTCTACTTTGTACGGCTTTTTAAAAATAATTATTTACTATCGGTAAAATCGATTTAGTTAGAAAATAATTAAAATTCTCTATTCTGTGAGGTTTTTTACATTTATAATGTGTTTCCCCGTATTTAACTGAAAATGTTTTCTTAATTGATTTATTTAAATTTGTTAGTTTTGAGAATGTGAACATACTGAGAAACGTTAAAGCGTAAATAAGTCGTCACAATGTAGATTAACCGTAGTTTGAAAACGGCATTGAACGCCGAAACAGCTGTCACAATAATAAGAACTAAACATACTTGCAGAACTTAATAATAACATTATTAGATTTGATTTACATTCAATTTTTTATATTATTATTAAGTAAAAAATGTAGAAGGCATTTTGGTCTCCGATGACTTATTTATATATTTTCTCGTAAAATCATTAAAAAAACAGTAGGTATTATGACAATTAGGGTCGCCATTTGAAAGGTTTGTTTTAAATTTGAAAAAAAAAATCACGAAAAATCCAAAAAGCTATCAACATCATTTAATACTCCAAATAGGCTCAGGGATCACTGGTTAAAGTTAGTCGGATACCTTATCCACCTGTATTATACTAGTATGCATCGATTTTATTTGATTCTTGAAAATATTAAAGTGTTCGCCATGGCGCCATCTGCCGAATGAACGACAAACCAATATTTCGCAGTACGGCGAATGTAATTACGGAACATATTTGCAATAGCACCGCGTTGATGAATCAAAGGTAGGTTATTTAATTTATTTCACATGGCAAACTTTTCCGCAGGTAACAAGAAAAGCGCCATCTATCGATGATTAAAAACGACTATCGGTCGATAAAAAAGGAATAATAAGAAAAATAATATAAAGGTTTGGTTCAATACTAAAAAAAAATATTTAAGAAAAAATCGAATAGCATGCTGCTCTTCTACCATAACAAGTATACATTTTTCTATTGATTTTAGTGCATTAATTTTTAATTTACATTCACTACCTACCTTATAAATTAAGACCAAAATTTCACGTTTACGATAACGTTATATTCGTTATTTTTACGTGAAAACACGAATTTCGTCATTTTCAGGTGAATAACGAGAAATTTGCAATAACCGCGGAAATTTCATATTTTCACATGATATTCCGGTATTTTAAAATGAGAAAAAATATTACACATTTTAAACATTTTTTAGTCTATAGTTTCGACAACTTTGAATAACCATAAAATTGAACACAGCATACCTACTTGTGCGTATGGGACACAAGACATAGCGAGTTGTGTCGAAAACGTGGCGCGTTTTTATAAAATTTTAATAAGCATTGTTAAATTTATATAAAATTTTAAATTAAAACGAATAAACTTAAAAAGGCAACATAAAAATTTGAAAATAAAACAAAAAAATATACTGTTCCAAATTATTCCATTACTTTTCCTGAAAAATTGCCTCATTTTCCCAAAAATAATGCATAATGCGAATTTCTCCTAAAATAATGCGAATGACGACGAAAAATAACACCACTTTTCCCAAAAAAAAACGCAATATTGTCAGGGAATTTAAAATCACACATGAAATTATAACGTGTAAATCGATTAAAAAATGTGTTTAACAAGGCAGAATTTTTAGCGATAGATTGTAGATCTCAATCGATCCCAAAATTCGTAAGAATTTGGTTGCTGGAGGACCGTTACGAAACTAGTAGATACTACCCGGCTTAGCCCGAGATATTCATAAGCAGAAATTCTGCTCGAATTAAGATTTTTATACATAATCATCGGTGATATTTTAGTTCGATAATAATATTGTAAGGGTGCTTACCTCAGCCCAGAAGCAGACGATCAGTGAAGATCCAGACATGAGGAGAGGATAGTACGCCGACAGTAAGCTGCTGGCCCAACTCTCTTTGTACTGCAACAACAAAATAAAAATAATTAATATTAATGATAATAATACCGATTTTTTTGTTTTTTAATAATAATGTTTTAGAAATAAATGTTTAGAAAAAATGTTACAGTTGCTAATTGAATTTTTTTTACTAAAAAACAATTTTAAACTTTTTTTATACGAAAATGTCTAAGGACAACATTTTAAAACATAAAATAAGATTTTAGAAAAACACACGATGAAAGGGCGAGAATTTTTTGTTAATAAATCACAACATTTTTAGAAATATTGAACAATTTGTTAATAAATCATAACATTTTTAGAAATATTGAACAATTTGTTAATAAATCATAACATTTTTAGAAATATTGAACAATTTGTTAATAAATCATAACATTTTTAGAAATATTGAACAATTTGTTAATATCATAAAAAAATTACCTCAAGGGCACTTCACATAATCGTAATTGTATAATACAGTTTTTTTTGTAATGATTATTAAGGTTTTGTGTTTACACAAAATGGTAAATTAATAAAGGTATTCATGCCAGTATGACCTTAGATTAAATAGCACTTCAGCTATTATTATAGTTAATTATTCATTTTTTTGTAATTCTTGGGCCATTAGCTACGTAACAATTTCTAGACATTTTGTTTGCTAGTGAATGACACGAATTTGTCGAAACCGGTGTGGAGCAGTAATAAAATTAAGTAACAAACGTACATATTGGACAGAACTCTTCAAACAAAATGTTAATTATTCAGTGAACAGTTTGGAGGCAATACGTTATGCCATGGCATCCTCATTTGGGGAATCTTGTGATTGAAGGAAGTTGGGGATGGGGAGAAAGATTAGGAAATACCGGGCTACTTGGATCTGCGACCCGATTCAGGTTCTTTTTAAGGATAAGATTTTTTTTTTACATGAATACCGCACAAGAGTCCCAACTGCTCCCAACCGTCTGGAGCCAGTGAGACTATGCCATCCCCAATTGGGGAATGTTGTGAGTTTGAAGTTATTGAAGAGGGGAAGGAGAAGTGGAAGAGGAAGGTGGAGAAATACCTGGCTATTCAGATCTGGTCACCAAACATGGCTAAAAGCCATTTCAAGCAACGTTTCAATTCTGAATGGTGGTCTTTCACTAGGGCGATACTGGGAGTATCTTCCACTCTGTCTTTAAATATTATTAGTGAGTTATTTGTTCACAACAATTCTATTAAATTAACCGAATTAACGAAATTGATCTGTTTGTAAAGTGCCTATGACAAAGGCCCGAAATGTCAGATAGAAGTGTATTATAGTCTAAAAATTATAAAAAAACTACTTATATGTGTGATGCACCTAATTTTTTTTTTAAATACTGTGATAATTAAACCACAAACTTCTTTAAAAGCGTACCGTCATGTACATTGAATCGGAACCGCAGTTAATCAAAATGTCTTTAACCCTGACGAAAAACACAACGTCTTATCCTTAAAAAGAACCGGAATCAAGCCCCTGATCACTGCATAAGTACTTTAACCCCCTGAAGCATAGTGGTATCAAAATAACCCACCTTTTTTTATCTTTTGCTGCATGGTGGGATGTAATTTATACCACTTCGAAAAATTAAAACCACTTGAAACACAGCGGTTTAAATTATCTCCCGCCCACTCCAACGGCTTACTATATCGGCCAATAGATGGTACATACGTACTTTTCGAAGTTTTCGAAATTCTATGAAACACAAGCATTTTTTGTTTCAAATCTTGTGCCTCAAAGGGTTAACGTAGTTGATGCCACTGATAAGAGACAAACCATTAAAAGTGTGTTGTGGACGTGTCAGTGTGCCTAAAGTTTTTTTTTTTTTACTTCTGGTGAAATTGACCAAAATTTATTAAAATTCTTTCTTGAACAGATAATCAATTTCTTTGATCTGTCTGGGGCCTAGGAGTCGATAGGTGTTGCGTGAATTCTAGACAACAATTTTCTTTCTAATCGGTTTAGATTACATTTCTATCGATTTATGTGTTCAGCGATCTGAGATAATGTATGTAATATCAGTCGGTGTACGCTTACCGGTGCGGAGAAGTAGGCCCCCCGTATCAGCGCCGCCAGGAAGGACACGAAGTAGAGCAGCTTCTGAGTGGTTAGCCGGCACGCCCTCAGCAGCGTGGGCGCCTTCAGCCGCCGGTACTCCGCCACCACGCAGGCCATCAGCTGGGCGGCGCACACCAGCGCCACGCCCAGGAACACGCCGCCTATACCTGCAAACAACCAAACACACAAGACAGGCATGAGAACAGGCCAAGTAACCAACAACTAGTATAACTAGGGTAACTCAAAGGGAACGAGATAAAGCAGGGTTCCATCCACCGGTTGATGCACAGCGCCACGCTAAGGAACACGCCGCCTATACCTGCAAACAACCAAACACACAAGACAGGCATGAGAACAGGCCAAGTAACCAACAACTAGTATAGGGTAACTCAAAGGGAACGAGATAAAGCAGGGTTCCATCCACCGGTTGATGCACAGCACCACGCTAAGGAACACGCTGCCTATACCTGCAAACAACCAAACACACAAGACAGGCATGAGAACAGGCCAAGTAACCAACAACTAGTATAACTAGGGTAACTCAAAGGGAACGAGATAAAGCAGGGTTCCATCCACCGGTTGATGCACAGCACCACGCTAAGGAACACGCTGCCTATACCTGCAAACAACCAAACACACAAGACAGGCATGAGAACAGGCCAAGTAACCAACAACTAGTATAACTAGGGTAACTCAAAGGGAACGAGATAAAGCAGGGTTCCATCCACCGGTTGATGCACAGCACCACGCTAAGGAACACGCTGCCTAAAAGCATTAAATTATTCAACGATGTTCCTACGGACATAAAGAACAGAGACAAACTACGAAATACTCAAGAATTTTTTTTTAATATTTTTTAAACAGCCTAAGCCTCCATTGCATAGTAACAAATTATATTTTTTTCTTATATTCATATGTTTAAATGCATTTGTTGAAATGTAAATTATATTACTTTTTTCCGGTATTTATACCGACCGTCTCCGCCCAAATTCCATCTTATACCCTCCATTACCTTAGTGAGCGGGCTTAAATATAAAATTGCCATCAGCAAGCGCCGCTAGCACATAAAACACAGTTTACAATTATTTTATATAAAAACAAATTAAAGTCCTACAGTAGCAACAGCCAGCCCGCTCACTTGGTAGAGAAGATTATCTCCACATTTATGTACCTCTAAGTACAGTGGAGACAGAAAGAGGGAGAAATGTTTCCTGGCACTATACACAATTTGTTTACAATACGATGTCGTATTTATAAATTATATCTCATATACCGACGACATATTTATGCCATTTGATATATTTTACCACCTTTTACCAATGATCATGCACATCTATCTATCTATCTGTAAAACACTGGTTATTTACATACTTTTGTCATTTTTAAAAATGGTTATTCATGTCTCTACAAACTCATATTTCCTCATCGAAACATTTTTTACATTATTTTTTTTTCTAATTTTATACATATTTTTTCACCATATCTGTAAAAAACTAATTATTTACATAGATACTTATGTAATTATTAAAAAATATTATAAATTTATTGTTATATAGATAATAATATTATTAATCCATATACTTATCTTTCCTTAGCTGAAACATTTTTTTTTCTCTATTTATTTTATTTATATTTGTTTTCGCTATACCTGTAAACACACAAATTATTTATATCCTTTTGTAATATGCATTTGAAATTGTTATTCATGTTTCTGAATACTTACTTAACTTTCCCTAGTTGAAACATTGTATAGTTTTCTATTATATATATGTACTTGTTTCCACTATACAGTTTTTTTTTTAATATTAACCAGGACTACTTTCTGAAGTACAGGCAACAGTTCACATTAAGAAAGAATATATATTGCACAAATCTATAAAATATAAAGTAACAAACTAATGAAGAAAAAAAACATAATACACCATTTATTAGACAGTGGCAACCCCAAGAAAGAAGCCAAGATAAAGAAGGGTTCCATTCATCGGTAGGTAAACAGTTGTTCATGATGACGACGACGAAGCTGACATCAGTTAATGAAATAAACATTAGACCATGCCATGCAACGAACAGCCAATGTAAATAATGTAGGTATTCCAAAGAAACCAGGGGACAGAACGCCGTCCTAAAAGGTGAAACAATGCTAATGGAGGTTTCCATCGATTGACTGATACTGATGATGATGACGCTGACGTAATTGATATCAGATAAGGAAACGATTATTGTACAGCATCAAGCTCAGGAACACGTCAACTATAGCTGAAGCAGAAGAACTAAAAAGACAGGCAAGATACCAGGCCACGCACACATAATATAATATTATATAATGAAACAACGCTGCCCTAAAAGGACAAACAATGCAAAGGTAGAATTCGATCGTTTGATCTGTTTGATCAGACAAACAAATCGTACAGAGTCTACAGAGCCATGCCCGGGAAGGGGTCACCTATATCTGAACAGTTGAGATAATTATATCACGGGGAAACCGACGGGAAGGATGCTGGCTAAATGGCAGATTTTCAACCACGTGTTGGTGATTATGACAGAATTGATATCAGATAAGAAAACGGTAATTACAGAAAAAAATCGTCATTCAATGAAACCTAAGATCGTAAATTCGGATAAGACGAAATGCGAGGTTCGACAGATCGACTTGGCAACGAAATACTGAGAGATCGGTAAATAGCGTTTGGTGACGATGACAACGATGAATTCATATCAGACAAGACGGTTATTGTAGAAACTATCGTCATTCAGTTCTAAAGGAATTGTAAAGTGCACGAAGATGTCTTAAATGACGCTGGATATATTGCAAGTTTCGGCAGAATGACGTTGCAACGAAATAACGAGAGAGCGAGACACAACGCTTAATGGTTAAGGATAAAAGCAGTTATTGAAGTAGGTATATAAAACAATGAACATTAAATTTATAAAATACAAGAAGACAACGTAGGTGGAATCGAATACAATATTCATCAGTTCGGGAGTCTCACAAGGATCGTACTTAGGTCCATTGCTTTTAATCATGTTCATCAACGTTTTAAAAATTACAATCAACAATATTAATGAATTAGAAATGTCATTTCAACCGAGGGTCATTTTTAGTACTGTAATGGAGAAAACCAAGACAAATCAATCAAGCATCTAGAAAATTCCTAGATAAAACTTAACTTAAATAAAATACCGAATCCAAAGCGACACTTTGACGCCGCAAGCGAAAGGTAAATTCCGGATCTATAAATACGTTGCTCGCTGGCATATTTGTCACTATGCGATGGTGAGACAGAGGTGGAATTCTGCTTGTGAATTTCTATGCATAAGTTACTTAATTGCGTTCCCAATCGCTAATAGACAACAGCGCACAGTGTATTATAGATACACGTGTTCAAATAGAATGACTCATTATATGCCACTGTCCATAAAAGTGATGGAACATATTGTTATAAAATCATATTAAAAAACTGTGTAATATAATAAAACATAATGTCACGTAAATAATTAATCACATTTTATCGTTCGAATATGTTCAATGTCATATTTTTTAATCCGAAATGTCCTTACTGCTTATTGAATAGTCTACTATTGTTTTCTTGTTGTTCGTATGTTATTATTTTGTTAGGCTCTATTTCTTTTCAAACTCACGTAAGTAATAATGATGTACCAACATATTATCGGCATTTTCACCTCTTGGGTTTATTAACCTTTAATTCATTTGCTTCGTGGCCGTATTCGTTCGTATCTGGCCTCTCAGTATTTATTTATTCCGTCTCGTTGCGCAATACATATTGCTTTTTTTATACTGAAAAGATAATCATTTGTATTTACTTTCAATGGTGGAGAATCACAGTCTTTCACGCCGATATAAATTCACAAACCAAATCTTAAAACTAACATTACCACAAAAATATTTACAACTATTGAGACTAAATTCGCTATTTTGGGTGAAACGTTCATAATACGTGACTTTTCTTGGTAATTTATTCGTTTCATTTCTTGGTTCAAAGCCAAATTTACGCGTTAAATGGTAACTTTCTGCGAAATAGTTTATTTTTACTGCAACATTTTGCTTTATCCCAGTATTGGTATTTATTTAAGACCGTCCAAATAAAAATAAATGTAGTTTCCAAGTTTATGAACCCAAAAATGTCTAAATATCTCTCTGAATCATTTTGGATGAGCGTCTATCGTTTTTAAGTAGGCCATCCCACCGAGAGTTCGAAGATAAAACAAAAAACAGGTATTCCGTTAGCCAACTTTAACCGACGGTTTCAAATTGAGATATGCATATAAGCTAACGAAGGTTTGTTTGATGTTAAACTTGTGATACAAACGAGTGGGCCGCCTAGAGACTGAAGATTGACCAATATTTGAACATATGGCAGAATCAGATAATGCAAAAATATTTTAACATACTTTGCGAAATGGTTTACTGCGCAAGATGTTTACGAAACAGAATGTGTACCTCGCAGGAGCGTCCTGTTCATAGTGAGCGATTATTTGGAGATTATTAATTTAAAAGCTCAATACAGAGTTAAACAAACATCTATTAATTACTCAAGCCGAAGTAATATTAACTAACCTAGGAAACAGTTCGAAACTTTCAATTATTGGCAGCTTGTCGTTGCTTGAAAAAGTGGACCGGATACGTGCGTACCAAATTATGAAAGGCTTCCGCGATGTTAGGCGATTAGTAAGCGGAAAATTCGAAAATTATAAGGGTATGCTTTGTGAAATTTAACAGCAAAAATGGTTTATTACTCTTTGCAATCCCCATAGAAATTATGTTTTTCAGCGAGCAACCCACGCCATGAGTCAACGCAGTATTATGCCCTACCCAAAAGTACAAAATAAGATCGTCTTCTCTAGAATTAGAGTTAATTAATGAAGAGTTTCAATTAAAAATGTAACGGCCCGCCCTTGGTACAGCTTGGCTCCGCTCTCATTAGATAAGATATGTATTTAATCAACAAAATAAACATTGCTCTAAACTCAAAGTAATCTGTCGGCCTCCTCCATTGCAGTTGACTTTACCGAGTAAAAATAATGCGGGTAAACAATGTTTTATTGACGTGGTGTTTGTTTTTATCATTGACATAACACCGTTCCTGGACTTGTACAACTATATTTTCAGCAGGCGAAACGACAGATCAAAATGAATCGTCACCTGTGTCGTCGGAGTTATTCAGGCGATAAAAATATTAAAGACGGTCTTAGAAAAGTCGTAAATGAGGTGGGCTTGGACACGTAATAAGAATGCCAAAAGACCGACATCCGCATAAAATACTGGCGGTAATTCTAGATGGAAGAAGCCCAGTGGGCCAGCCCAAGCAAAGTTGGGAAAAGCTACTTCGGGGGATGTGTGAGAGGCTGGGCCTGCAATGGACGGAGGCCGCTGACGAATAGGATAAAGGGAAGAAGTTGTGAGAAATATAATAAATGACGTAAGTATTAAGTTATTAAAAATTACAAAATATCCAGAAGTCCCGCAAATTAACAAAATAAGGAAAGAGATCAGGGCGCATGGCAGGCGTTTTCTCATTCGTAATGTTTCTATGGTTTACTTCACCGATAATTAAATTCTGAGTAAATCCAAAAAAGCCACACGCTGTATTAAAAAAACAATAATGAGCTAAATAAGTCTTAATAAGCCACGTAGATAAGGAACAATAAATAGAAAGATTTAAACAAAGTGAATACAAAAAAGACATCTTATTTGCTTTAATTAAACGAGCAAATATTATGTTCTAACACGAAGTAAAATAAAATATATTAACAATAATTCTGATACAAGCATTTGTGAAAGTAGGTCCAGGCCAGACAATATCAATCAGGCCCTAAAGTTAAGAATAGACTACCGTTCAAAACAAGACTGATAAGAATTCCGATCGAAACCGACCATATTTCAATGTTTAAAAATTTGTCAGAGCAAAAACGATAGCTTCAAAGGTTCTACTGTAGTCGTAGTGAAGAAATTGGCACAGCATTCTAGATGGCGAGGGTTTGCTCAAGTCTTGGACTAATTTAAACCAATCTAGGATGATTCAAATCGGAATTGAAATATTAAATATTAATACATTGTACTAATGGTCGGCGCCACTTAGTGCATCTCGATAAAATTTAAAAAAATACATGACTGAGTCTTCTTCTTATCTATATTTTTTAATGGCCGACAAAGGCTCAATCGATACATTTTTATCAACAGTGCAGGAACAGTAAAAACATGATTAATTCAGTCGCAATATTTTGCCTTCAACAGAAACCTGTGGACGAGTGCACGGATCAATGAAGGGTGAGGAAAAAAGAAATAATACGGCTTTAGGGGGGTTTGAACTGGCGAAAATGGATACTGAAAGCCGGTTCAAAGTGTTGCATCAAGAAAGGGCAGGAACCGCAGCATAGTTCAATTAGAAATTAAGGCGACCGAAAGTTGTTGGCTGCGACAATCACTAAATCAAAATAAAGGACCAACGATTAGCACACAATATTTCAACAAGCCAAAAACAAGGAGGAGCCTTTTACAGATCAATTTGCTGGACGTGTTAGGTTTCATTATCGAGCTCCCTGAAAAGGAAGCCGAAACCTGTTACAGTTTAATGTGCACTGTGCAGTACATACCCCTGTGGTAGGGCAGGTTAGGCCCCCCGCACGAGTCCCCGGCGTAGCGGATCTCGCAGTAGCAAGTGCCATTGAGGCACTCGCCCCGCCCGCTGCAGCCGGCCAGACAGCCGGCCATCTCCTCATAGCCGCCGCCGGAGAACAGCGACAGGGCTGCGCGCAACATGCTGGCGCAGCGCGCTAGCGGACCTACGGACAAAGGAAGCAACATTAGCCAGTGAACAAAGATAATAAATAATATCTAGCCATCCGGTTAGGCTTGGAAGTACCAAAATGCATCAGGATTTTCCGATTACAACAGGGGGTCGCAAAAGTAATAAGAAGGTGTTGAAAACATTTGGTGAACACACGTCTTCACAATAATCATACCGATGAATCGTCCATCCGCAGTTTTCCTGGGAGGGGAGCGCAGATGAAAAACATATTTGAAGATGGAGCGGTGAGTCAAAAAGACAAGGAATAGGATAATAATTTGGAAGATGCACACCAAAAAAATTAGAAAATAGAAGCTAATCGAAAAGTTTAAAGCTCAAAATTCTACGGTGAGCAAGATTGATAAAATGCACTCATCAAGGCAATTAATCACTTGCAGTATTCGAGATCTTCACGACTGGTCTGATAATTAATCACATTCATGAGAGCATTCCACCACAATTATAGTATTTTAAATAGTATTTTTTACAAATACGGGCAGCTGCAAATGTGATAACAGTGCGAGTTTAGGCCAAAAACCCCGCACCACTTATCCAGACATGTACGACTCTTCGTAAAGTAAAATTTTCCAGCAATATTAATTTATCAAACTTAACAAACCTAGTAGTTTTGTAAAATCGCATGTCGAAGACTCGAAAAAACTAGTTTGTGAAAATAATAAAGGTCGAATGAAGCACGAAAACCGAAGTGATCAATTAAACAGACACCGTGAGAATTAATCAAAAAGAGGAGAAGCCCTAAAAAAGTGCCTTGCGGAAAGCCGACGAGAGTCTTGTTTTAAACGAGGATATTAAAATTAAAATAAAGCTGTAAACATCTGAATACGTAATCACAACGCAGGCAAACTTTATACAAGTATACGTGGAAACGTGACAATTGAACAATGAAGTCGAATAAATTTGAAAAAGTAACAACTATTTTCTTGCAATAATGTGCAATGCGTGAATGGACAGAAAAGACTGAACGTGAACTAAACATAGTCATGGTGAAGAATCCAGAAAAGCTTACTCAGTCGATTTTCAAAACGCTAATATGCTAAAAAAAATTCCGTGGATATATGAACCTATTGGTGCTCAACTTGACTTGAATCATATTGCACTGTATGCATTTATAGAGCGTGAGATTGTAGCGATACGTCGATTCTCAATGGTAACGACCCTTGACGACTTGTCGGGTATTCTTTAAATAGAAAACTGATGTATCAAGCATGATCGAACTGGGTGCATTGTCCCATTGTTCCCAAAAACTTAGGTCGACTTAAAATAAAGAATGTATGCAGTTTTTGAGCGTGAGATTATCGCAACAGGTGAATTCTCAGCGGTAACGAACCTCGACTTGTCTCGTGCATTGTTTTGCCAGAAAAATGATGTGCCAGCCTTTTATCCAAACTGGGTGCAACAACTTCCAGTTCTTTTATGAACGATTTTTTTTAATAGTTAGTAAAAACCGCGTCTTTAAAATTTTGAACAATTATTTTATTTGTGATATAATTTTAGATCATTTTTCTTCTTGAGCAAACGTTTCGGACAGCCTGAAAATGTATTCATCATAAGTGACCTGGTGAAGCACACTAGTCATATAATTAAGAATACACACTAAAAGTGCCTTCCACGGAGATTTAAATGGAAGCCGGTGTGCCTTTGACATAGTGCCCTTTGTTTATCACCGCGAGAGAGCCGGTAAAAATACAGCGCTCTATATCGCATGCACTGTTTGATTGTATGTTGCCATTTAATTGATTAAAATCAAATTTTAGAAATTTGAGGAGCGAATTGACAGACTTTTATATCACGAAACACGCCCACATCGCATTTCTTGTGTTTTTAAAACTACTATATAAACCTTCCCGGCACTAATAAAAACAAACTGTACTATTTTCAGCGAAATCGGTCCAATGATTTCGAGAACATCGAGGACAAACAAACTAACAAACTTACGTTGATTTTTATATAAATAGATACCGATTTGGAAGAAAAATGTAGTAGTAATCATCCGCTCAAAAAAAAATGTCGATATTTGGAAATTTTTCAACTTTTTGAAACAATGGAATCGGAAGTGAAGAAAAATTGGACGTGGGTTCATTACGTAACAGACATTTGGTAGTTCATTTATAAAACTGGCCTTTAAAGGTTTTTGAAAAGCAACCGTGACGCCACTTTGAAACATGTTGGTATGTATATCCATAGAAAATCAAAATAATAGAGAAAAAACATGCTTTAAGTGACAATAAATTTAATAATACAAAACTTTCATGTGGTTTGGGCGCTTTCTATGAATCGCTATATTGATATTTTTAAAACATGCATTTATATGTTGAAAACGTTCAACCCACTCGGATGTCTTCTGAATAAACTAACTAACTAACTAACTAACTAATCAACTAACCAACTAACCAACTAACCAACTAACCAACTAACCAACTAACCAACTAACCAACTAACCAACTAACCAACTAACCAACTAACAATAATAATAATAATAATAGTTGGATGACTTGTATAGCGCCGTTTTTGTGAAAAATCACCTCAAGGGCGCTGTACAACTAACCAACTCTCGCAGGGGTAGGCAGAGAGGACGGACCGCCAAACAACTCGATCTTGGCATACACTTCTTGCTTCATTCACTTTCATACAGCGTCTCATACATTCTCTTCTGTTATTCCGACTTCTGACATGGCCCGACTCAAGTATTTGATTCACTTGATCGTGCCATGTGTTCCTCGGTCGTCCCCGGCTTCTTCTTCCATTCACATTCGCGTCATATATTCTCCTTACACTCCTCTCATCGTTCATTCGCTCCACATGCCCAAACCATCTAAGCGTCCCTTTCTTGATCTTGCTCACTACGCTTATATCAGCCATGCATTCTTTACGAATCTCAACATTTTTCACACGATCGTACATCGTTTTACCACACATTCGTCTCAGAGATCTCATTTCTACAGCATTCAGTCTACTTTGATCCTTCTTCTGTCAGTTCCATGCCTCACTGCCATACATCAAGGTTGGTATCAGCACTCCATTGTGGACTGCTAGCTTCGCTTCTTTGGACAACTTTTTGTTTGCGCCAACCGCGTTCAGTCCTCCGTTAATGATGGTTTTTTATTTGATGGTTTAGTCAAGTACGGGAGAATAAATATTAAACAATGGAGTCGTGTCGTCGCGTGGCTACTTTGCAGTAGCGGATGATGACTTCTGCAATGTCTGTATGTTTATAACATAATTTACACCGTTAAATGGGATAGCGGAATAATAGACAATATATTGTAATTATTGCAATGTATTATATAGAGTAGCAGGTGATGAAGAAGTGACATCGGACAACGGTTCACACTCTTTCAAACTTTCTTCTCTCAAGTTTGTGAATATTATTTTCCATTTTTAATCTCATATTATTGGCAGCTATTTTTATGATGTTTGAATTTGAGATATGATATCGGTGAAGATGACACAAATTGAACTTGTCTCATTAGCTAAGTCGGTTGAGCGTTGCCCCGGATAGGCAGTCGACCTGGGTTCGAGTCCCAGATGCGACTGAAATATTTTTAGTTGCCGTCCTTTTGTCCTATTTCATCTTTCATTTGCGTTATGTTAATATTATTTTCTTCAATGATTAAATATTACAATGAGGTTTTTAAATCTCAATAAAAATAATTAATAATATAAAAAAATTTGAAGTTCTACATAAAATCCAAAATGAATGAATCATAGTGGAATTCTAATAATATTATGTTCGTTGTCACAAAAATCTCAAATTAACACCGTCTAACTTACTTAGGAGGGACCCAAAAGTAACCGAAATTGTTTTCTGGAGTGAAGGCCTTTTTTAGTACAAAAATTAAACCCAAAGGAGAGTTTTATGAGAGCTACGCTGTGTTGAAACGATTATACTGATTTTTTAAGGGTTGATTTTCATCGGAAACGCGCGACAGTGTAATTTCAGTTCCCGTTGGAATAAACGGCTGTAATTAGCGGGGTGCATATGAATACCCCTATGAATCAAGGTAGGCTGTGTGTAGTTCGGGTATTATTTGTGCATTAAACATTTATAAATTACCAATTTATTATCATCTTCCGCTGATTGCCGTGGCCAACTGAATAATTGATCGTAAAAATTCCTATTGATGGTAAATTTTTCGTACAGCGGAATCTTTTAAAAGAGATTTCTTGCTTGTGTTGTGGTGTACCCACCCTGAGATATACATAGTGATGATGAAAATCAGAATTTTAATCAACTGAAATGAATGACTTTAGGAGAGCAATTAATTGAAAATAATGCATTTATTCTCACTATTATATTGAATTATGTCCGGCGCAATCGGTATCACAAACAAAAATGTGGGATTCTCGTATCTAATCTACTTTCTATATATCTACTGCAGCAGCTCCGAGATTATCTTGGCATATTTGTAATAGTGATCAACTCTATTAAGATGCATATACAAGCCAAAAATATTACTACAAGCGGTGTCTTATGTCACCACTATTATATATGTAATAAAAATCGCTTGGCAAGCGGAGTCTAGAAATATTCGATTACACCTTGAACAAATTATCAACATTTAAGTTTACAAAATAATTAATTATAACTCTTATAATACTACACATAGATAATGATAATTTAAAAACTAACGATTTTTTTCTTGTTCAACTTAATGTGTTTTTTACAATCTATTTTAAATTTATTAATTGTTTCACTTTTGATTGGGTCCGGCAGAGCATTATAGCATTTCATCCCTTTATAAAATATACTATTTTGAGTATTGGCTTTGTTCTTTTTCGGTAGCCTAATATCCTTGCACGTTCTTGTATTATGTCTGTGAATGTCCATGTTGTAAATATTTTATTTGGAGAAATATATTGGTAACGAGATGTTTCTGATTTTATGTATAAAAAACTAATACGTTCAATGTCAGCATTTGTTTTACTGTTAGACAATTTAATACCTTTAAAATTTTAGCTACTTTTGAATATCTATTTCGCTTTAATATCATTCTCATTGCTGTATTTTGGAGAATTTGTAATTGGTTCTGTTCTCTGTCGTTACACAAGTAAAGTATCGTTGAGCAGTAGTTAAAATGTGGAGCAATAATATAGTTGTAAATTGTAAGTGTCGACTTTCTGGACATTTTTGGACGTATTCTTCCCAAAAAAAAAATCTTCACAATTATCTTTTTGATATATTCAGCATGTTTATTAAAATAAAGTTTTGTATCTAATATAACTCTAAAGTATTTCATATCATTTACATTTTCAATAATTTCACCATCAATTTTTATTTTGCTTTCGCTGCATATCTTCTTATGTCCAATTATCATATATTTATCTTTTTTGTATTCAATTTTATTTTGTTTATTTTTATCCATCTTGATAAATTTTTTAGATCATTATTCAAAATATTGATTAATTCCTCATAATTATCTTCAGTGTATCATCAGCGAATAATCGAACTTTGCACTCTCGACATCAGTTTTCGTTCACATCAGTATAGATCACACTGTTGAGTGTGTGGCATCCTTATTTGGGGAATTTTGTGTAGCTGAGAATCGAAATGATTCGATCCCCTATCATCGATCATTTCGAAATGCATTTTATTTATTTTGAACATGCCCATCTCTACTCTCTAACCTATCTAGGTTTATGGTGATTGGTTATGATGTTTCGTCGAATAAAGAAGCAGCCATAAACAATAATGGAGGCTTACCAATAATATGTTTGTCTTTGATTGCAAAGAGCTCGCATTGACAGGCTCTCTCAATCACTATCATTTTTCGTCCCACAATATTCCTTATTATTGGTGTATGCATATACGAGTAGCTTATTTTTTGGGGGGCAGTTTTACAATGCCATCGCGAGACGAAACAGCTATCACGAGTAACCATGAAATACGGTTCGGTATTTATGTCGTGCCTCCAATGCCTTATGAAGAGTGCGCGACATAACGCGCCACCTGTGTTGTACTCGTATGTATCCATTGACCGCAACAGGTGGGGTTCGGTTTCAACTAGAGTGCGAATCGCATCAAGGCTGACCTCGCGCGCGTCACCCGTAATGGTGCAAACTGCAGGGGTGACCTTCGGGTCGCCACTTCCCACATGTGTGTGCAGGTGCATAATTGTAATGATCTCAGCGTCCTTGAGGTGAATAATCATTCACAAAAATGGCGTTATAATAATCATCCAATTATTATTATTATTATTACTATCTTAAACTCTTGAAGCAGAAATTTTCGGACGAGAAATCTCAAAAAAACCGGAGCGTTTTCCGCGTTTGCGACACCGTGTGCCAGCGAAGTGTAATTTCGTAATTACGTATACAAGTAGTTTTCCCAGGATAACTTCACTATGATAAAAAAAAATTCTGTCTCACGGTACACAAAAAAAGATAAAGAAATACGAAAATAAAGAAGTTTTACTATATTTTCCATAAAGTTAATTAAGTGCCCGTTACAATTAAAATAAAATAATATGAAGTTTCCTTGTAATAAATGAGTGGGGACAGTAATATGACTTTAAAAACCGAAAATATTTTTATTGTTAATTATTTGTTAGTTGGTGTGCGCGTGAGACAAACGAAAAGCTACAATATTTTAAAGTAGTATTATTCATCTGCCAATCAAATAAAAAAAAATGAGTATTGCACGAACATATTTAAGACTCAAAATCACTTGAGAGCGTGACCATTCCGAATCGACTCCATAGTGCGCGTTGGCGTTCTACGGAATAATGAGGATGCGCATTATAGCGCGTTGACACTCCACTGGTTAATAGTTATATCCTACCGGCTGCGCCAAATGCAATGATGTTATTAAAGGCGTTGTATGTTTGTCGGGGAAAATAGTACTCGTATATTCGAATCGATAATGGTAATAAATTCGGTTGTTTGTTTGAAATCTAAAGACAATAAATTCACCCTTACAACGTCATTTATACCACCTTCTTTCGAGGAAGTCTCTTTCATAGAATATCTCAGACGAACGTTCATTTCATTGAAGAGATAAACCGATAGAAGCGTTTTGTGGACGGGATCGTTTGCCCGAAATAATCTCAATTTTACCCGACTCCTGTTGAAAATGATGAAAGATTTTCAAAATCTTTCTCGAGCAGATATTCTTTTTCATTGGTCTGACTGAGGCCTAAGATTCGGGAGTTCTTACTTAAATTGGCCGTATCAATTTTCTTTCAAATCGCTACAAATCACACTTCCAGGGATTTAGATTAGATATATTATATTTTATGGTATTAATTGTTTTTGTGTTTAATTCATAGAACTCCATTTGATTTCTTTTTAATTAATTTAGTGAAAATCAAATTTAATAATGTTATTATTAAATTCTACAAGAATTTTTAGTTTTTATTATTGTGACAGCTGTTTCGTTAATATTATTAGTTTAATCCGAGCAAACGCATTATAACTCACAGAATTCAGAATTTTAATTGTTTTCTAACTAAATCGGTTTTACCGATAATAAATCATTATTTTTTTAAAACCCGTCCAAATTTAAAAGGAGTGGGAGTAAATAAAATCATATAAATAAGTAGTCACAATGTGGATTAATCACAGTTTGAAAATGGCCTTAAATGCCGAAACAGCTGTCACAATAATAAAAAACATTATTAAATTTGATTAACATTGAATTTAAAAAAAATAATAATTACATTACGGTCCTATCAATAATGTCTGTGCATCTATTGTGAGTTTAACTTAAGAACAACCTGCTAGAGTTCCAAATTTGGTTCCTACTGCGCATACCCACCCCCTCGCATGCGTCCCATCGCCCGCGCACGGCTGCGACGGCCATGTAACTCCGCCCATACACGCGTTTCTGAGATATTAACCCATTCATACCGTGGATGTTCACTCAAATTATCACAATATTATCAATTTCGGATTAATTCCCTAGCTGTTTTAATGAACCTGATGCCACATAAAATGCAATATGTATATTTTAATATTATAATCATAATTATTTAAATGTATAAAATGAGTTAAATTTGTGTTTGTAGGTAGGTAATACAGAATAAAAAAAAATCCTGTTTTTGAATGTGTTAACGTGGATACCAAGTCGAGGAGAAAGTAGTGGGGGAAAGGGGCAGGACATGCGCGCTCACAGGTCGTTCTAATGATGGACAGGGTATAGTCAGGAATGGAGACAAGTTATCGACATTATCGATAAAACCTTTATCGATGTGGTCGTGCGTGGCAGTCCCCCTGCTGTTGAGAACTACTTTTATAACGCCTCTTTCCGTTACATTCGTTGTTTATGAAAAAGTGGGAGAAAATTACAAAGGAGACATCAGCAGTACGCCAATATGAATATCTACTATGAATAAGGACGGTTCTCCTTAACACATAGGGTCGGTATTTCAGTAATTTTTAGTAATGACATAACTCACCTTATCTTGACAGGGCTCCAACCAGAGAGCAACTCGACGAACGTAAATATCTTCGATAGCGAGGCGCGACTGAAATGCCGGGCCATAATGACAAAGAAAATTTAACATTACGCGTAGACCTGCAAAATTAGCAAACAGTCCAAACATCTATTCTATTATTCGATGTCCTCTCGTGCGTGTTACATAGAGAAACTTGCTTTTAATTTAGTACACGGAATTTAATCGAAATGCTGATTTTGTAGCTGCCGCGCCATTGCAACACTCATCGTTCAAAAATAGTTGAACATTGTGCGTAGGACTATGCCCCCGTCCGCAAAGAGAAATAAGAAATATAAATAAGCTAGTAAGTAAAATAAACCAAACATCAAAGGAAGCAATTATCAAGGCACATTTATATAATTCACAATGTTCAAATGATACGGATTTTTTACGGAGTGGTAATAAATTGATCAAAATAACAATGGGAGTAAAATAAGCAAAAAAGTAAAAAAGAAACGTCATAACAAAGGCAACATGGTAGCACTTCTACACAAATTATCGCACTTTTCACTACAATATATAATATCTACCCTGATAATGGATATTGAAAGGCTGTCTGCAACGTCGGCTAAAGGGGGAGGAAGCGCAACACTACATAACCCTAATGGAAGCGAGGAGTAAATATTTATTGTCTAATTTTTCACTAAAGCACCGACCGATCGCGCTGGCTTTCCTCAAGATATGCTTCCTTGAGTTCTTTCCTCGGCAATGAATTTGTCTTCACAGTAGCAGGTTGCGCCTTTTTCTCGTAGGTAAGTATAAAAAAAAATGAGTTAGGAAATTTTACGTCTCATAGGTGGGAACTATCGAGTGGAATTTAATGATTGCTTCTCAGATAAAAATCAGCGCCCCTGAGATGATTTTTCAAAAAAAACGACGCTATGCAAATCATCAAAATATTATTAAAATTTAAAAAAGTTAATTATGTATATTTGTTACCCTAAACGACAAAGATTAATCAAAGATAGGAAAAAAGGCCTAATTTAAAATTGGACTACAAAATAATTCTCGCTTTCATTAATGGGCTAAGGAAGGACGCCTTCATTCCATGGTTAAAACTATAAAAAAATCAATTATCGTAATAATTTTGGAAGTGAGAATATGAAATAATATCTCACAAAGTCCGGTTACTTATCAGTACATATCGCATCATATGCATTTGCATTAGTACGTATGCATAATGCATATTTGAGTATTTTTAATCATTAGCGCACATTTCAGTCAATTTATTCTTCAAACATGATTCTGTTCAAAGGTTCGATATTCCTGTCCTGGCAAAAGACATATAAATGGAGTAAACATCGCCGTTCAAAATACGGGCAACAACATACGGCCTATTGGCAACAAAGAGATAAGACGGGCTTCAGTCGATCACAAGCGCTCGATGGGTACGGATCTCCAAAGATAACTGCAAAATGCCTAAATGACTGGACAAGTCGTTCTGGAAAAGATATTAAAAAAAAACTCAAGGAGCACTTGACGTTGGCACGCCAGTAACGCGGTACTCAAATGCTCCGAGTACCGGCGTGGTGGCAAGCCGGCCGTGGCGGCGACGTTGATTTGAGTTCGTTTCGTTCGCGGTCGGAATGATTCGGGCGACATCGACAGCCGCTTCACCCCCCTTATCTGCCGCGCGGGAACAATACTTTTGAATGATTTTGCAAGGAACGTAGACTCTATTTACGTACCTCTATGTATTATTCCTGTTTTTTATTGTATTCTTTAGGCATATATGTTTGCATTGTTAGCACATATTTAGCTTTGATAGTTTACATTTCACCATTTTGATAGTGCATATAATCCGATATCTACTTATCAGGATTGCAGAAATATTACACGGGCAACAAATCAATCAACAATCTCAGAATAAGAGTAAAACGCGGGAGATTTTAATATGTGGGGATTATGAATTATGAACTGCAAGCCAACGTCACACGAAGTCGAATGTCAGTTTTTTTAAACGGTTCGACATTTCGTTCACTGCTGAACACTCATGCGCGTGTTAGCATTACCACCTGACAAAAGATGCCAGTGGATTAATTCCATAAACACAGTTCCTACAATGTAATAATAATTTCAAGCAATTTTTTGACGTTAACGACACCAAGAAAATATGTATTTATTTATAGCATCAAAAACACCTTAAAACACTTGAATTAATATGCCATTGTCACTTAGTCACCCGTGGCATTTATCAAAGAACTTACTGGGATCGTTCAAGTTTAAATTAGGGTTCCATGACAATTCAACACATGTATGAATCGACACACTTTTTAAACTTCTTCATTAAAGTACGAAAACAAAACTAGCCCGAAAACCTGATCTAACCTAATTAAGCTATTTTATTATTTTTTAAATGGTTAGGTTAAATTAGGTATTCAGGTTCGCTTTCGTACTTTATACCACTTTTAGAAAGTGTGCCAATTCATACGTGTTGAATTATTCGGTCAGCGTAAATTTGATTAAAAACTAACAAGGCGTTGAAAAATGAAGGTATTCCCCAAACGTTTAATCTTAGAAAATTAACCTAATTTTAAGCAAAACTTAGGAGGCTTTGAATCAGTTGAAAATTATTTTTTTTTGTTTTTTTATATGAATACCGCACCAGAGTCCCAAACTGCTCCCAACCGTCTGGAGCCAGTGAGAATATGGCAATCCCAATTGGGAAATGTTGTGAGGCCGAAGGTATTGGGGAGGGGAAGGAGAAGGGGGAGAGGAAGGTGGGGAAAAGGGGAAATACCTGGCTATTCAGATCTGGTCGCCAAACACGGCTAAAAGCCATTTCAAGCAACGTTTCAATTCTGAATGGTGGTCTTTCACCAGGGCGATACTGAGAGTATCTTCCACTCTGGAAAGTGCATAAAGAAATGATTCAGCAGAGTTTTAGATACAGAATGTTAAAAGTTGGGAATGGTAATAAAGAAAAAGTGGGATTTTTGTTATGGTTTATTTATTTATTATATTGTATACGCCCTATTTAGGATTTTGGATATTTTGTTTTAAAATTCAAATTACAATAGTGACACAGGCGCAAAACACACACCACAGCAGGTACATAGATAGAATATATAGCCTTCACGAAGTACAACAACTAAATATTAGTGCCTTACAAACAAATTCAGCAATAACATCGTGCAAGTACAACCATATAATTTGCAACAAAGGCGAATATCCAAAATACACACACAGTACATTCACTGATACTTATACTCTTGTATGTTATTAGTAATTGTTGGGGATGTATGAAATAACAGTATTTTTGTATTTGAATATCCCTGCAGCTGTATCATCCTATTTGCCAGTAGCAAGCGGTGAGCAGTGGCAGTGGCCTGCGAGATGCGAGTTTATTGTGACGAAGTACAGATTGGTATTAACGAGGGCAATTGAATGGCCCACGCCTTACTGTTATCCGTTATGATAATTGGCCGGCACGAGTGGGATGCAGGACGCGACACGCGGGGGCCGCAATGGCCAATTGGAAAGAGATTCACAAAGGCAGTTAAGTTGTTGAATTTAAATAGCATCATCGTAATACGGCCAATAGACAGATGATAGAAACAAAGGGAGATGCGTCGAAGCGTGCCAATCGTCGAGCTACGACAAAACTACAAGGACTACCAAAGCGGCTATGCAATACGAGCAATGCGTTTGGTGTCTAGGTAGAAAAAAAGGCGGGGCGTCGCTATACGTTGAAGTTTCATTCTCATAATGGTTCATGGGCAATATCCCTTGATTCTGTTAACTATGGGTCAATATATTATTATCTAAAAACAAAATGAGTATAACCTTTGAAATATGAACAATTTAAAAAGCAAATTAATTCCCTCAACTTAGATAATGATATATTGTACCCCTAATAATGTACTATCTACCGTATAAATTACTATTTGGTTTATTATTATTATTAGTCTAAAAGTGTTTTGTTGATTTACGTTTGCATTTATTTAATAAGTTTTTAATTTTAATTTCACATCACCTACTCTAACTATGTATTCATTTTATCTTATGTTTGTAAATACTCCTCTTATAGCCACGAGCTACTGGACCTCAACTTATGGAGAGTAGAATAATAATTAGAAGAAAAAAATCATGTATATCATGTATTATGTTATAATTTTGTAATTTTTTTTGTAATAAATAAATAATACGTATCTTCCAAAATGTTCTGATTCTTCTTCAACGCATGGTGGAGGAGAGTTAGCAGTGACTTGCAT
>JAHDVE020005227.1:0-56537 GCA_022606495.2 Halesus radiatus | reverse complement strand
TATATCATTATATCATTATATCATTATATCATTATATCATTATATCATTATATCATTATATCATTATATCATTATATCATTATATCATTATATCATTATATCATTATATCATTATATCATTATATCATTATATCATTATATCATCATATCATCATATCATTATATCATTATATCATTATATCATTATATCATTATATCATTATATTATTATATCATTATATCATTATATCATTGTATCATGTAACGTAAATACTGACCCCGCGTCTATGATTGTGATGATTGTCTACGGAAGAGAGATTCGTGAGAGAATGTCTATGGGAGACATCGGACGGAAGGCAGCAAGTCAACATGGCGGGCGATATAACCTGACTCGGGCGGTCGTGATCGACGTGTTTTTTGGGAGGGATTATGTGTTAATTTTCTGTTTTGTTTGACGTCGGAGTGCGTCTATTGAATTTACCCGAAGTGGGTATGTTTTAGTTTATTGATTTATTGATGGCCAAATTGTGAGGCTATGAAAACCAAACCGCGCGTGCCTGCTGCTTTGGAGAAAATCCCAGAAGAGTGATGAACGGACAAGAGGGTCAGTTGCTGTATCGAGGACCAAACAGGACATAAGGTAGCATCCTCACATTCCATTGTCTGGACCCCACGGAAGAAGCTGTGGCGGATGGCGCTTCAGAAGAGTCGTCATAGACTTCGCTGAAGGTGACGGCGGAAATCGGTGAGCATCTGGACCTGGAGAGGCCTTCCATGATGCTGAGGAGAAGAATCGGACCATAAGAGCCATAATTTATTATTTAAACCTTTTCGTTTTAACTTAATCCTTCTCTTTTCTCTTCCTCTTTGCTCCACCATGATAGTCGTGGTTTTAGAATCAATAAATTATGTTCTTTCCTTTAAATAGGGTTTTATTTACTGTGTCATGATATACATCCTACTTCCCCGTGCTTCATCCATCAGTCTCACCCACGAATCTTGAGATGAGTAGTAAAATAGCCGGAGACGTTACAATCATTATATCATTATATCTATGGTATCATAATATTATCATATTACGATATCATGATATAATAATATTATAATATCATGATAACACAATATCATAACATCATAATTTCATAATATCTTAATATTATGATATCATAATATCACAATATAATAACATCGTAAAATCGTAATATCATAAAATCATTTTATCATGTAATATTATCATATCATAATATTGTAATATTACGATATCATGATATCATAATATTATAATAACTTAATAAAGTAATAACATAATACCATAATACCATAACATCATAATATCATAAAATCACAATATCAAAATATCATAATATTTTAATATGATAATAACATAGTATAATTATATCATAATATCATAATTTCACAATATCTAAATATCTTAGTATCATGATATATAATATCACAATACAATAATATCGTAAAATCGTAGTATCATCATATCATCATAAAATTTATTACAATTTATTTTCCCTCATAATATCATTAAAACAAGCCATGTGGCAGTGTTTCCGTTGCAGAACGCTACCTTCGTCCTCGTGCCGATACCTGCCCGCAAGCCACCACTATCAGTAACCCATGTCTAACCAACATTTTCCATTCTCTTCCAGGATCAGCCGTGTGCCCGGGAGACAGCGGGGGCGGACTGGTGTTCCCGCTGCAGAACACAAGCACAAGCCCCCCGCGCTGGTACCTGCGCGGCGTGCTCAGCAACGCGCCGATTTCCAACGACGAGGAAGATCTCTGCCTGACCAACGTTTTCGCTCTGTACACCAATATATTCAAACACCAAACTTGGCTGTTTTCAAATTTGCAGAACCTTCGAGGTAAATCTATTTTCCTGATAAATTGCAACTTATTATTATTGTTTTGTTTGAAGTTGTGATCGTCTATGGTGGAAGATTTAGCTTGCAGAGATCGCACTCGAAATCCTAAATACGACCATGAACCGCCACAAGCCGGTCGTCTGATTCGTTGCACTTTGGTAGTACGACCAGGACGATCACGGGATATCAGCTATGTTGTCTGTATGCAAACCTAACGTTTTAGGCAACTCGATCAGAAATCGGTTGTTCTACTTACCAATCTTTTGTAGTATATACGACACTAGATAAATGTTTAAGTTTGAGGTTATAATTCCATTATTTACCTTCCGCCGAATGACAGTAGTATGTTTCGCTGCTCACAGGAGGCTGCAGAGTGATGAGGTCCATCGGTGTCTGCCGGAATTTCTCCGACTGCCCGGGATCGAAGGAAGAGGCTTTTCTTGGAATTCCACCACAGGTACAATATCACTAGAGATATTTATAATACTACCATTCCTATTGCTACTTACAAGCTGGTTCTTTCGATATGCAACCCGCTACTTTAATCCCCAGAGCCCGGGGAATAGGTCAGCACGGGACCTAGAGACTATTAGTTTTCGATGTGTGCTACACAGCTCAGGGACGGCCAGCTATTGGGCAAAAGCACTCGAGACATTTACAGGACATAGGTTCGGTATGATCTTTGACACAATAAAATAAGTATGATTCTATCATTGATGTGTTTTCACAAGGGACATTAATAAGAGGAAACTACTCAGTACAGTGTACATAATTAACTTAGTGACTACGTAATTAAGAATGAACTTCAAGGGAAACATGTTAGAGTATAATGTACACAATTAACTTGTTATTTGACTCGATGGTACCAAGCAAACGTGACGGAGCTCTTACGATTGGTGAGTACATAGTCGTCTGGGGAATGGGCGACACTCGACGGCTTCTTGACTCCGGCTCCGAACAACGTCCGGGATTTAAGCGAAGGTAAACTGATTCCTTGGCTCCCGGCTCCAACCGACCGGTGTTTTTTCTCTAGCGAACATTCGGCGTAAATATTACCACCCATGCAATGAAGG
Source organism: Halesus radiatus (assembly GCA_022606495.2). Classification (NCBI taxonomy): domain Eukaryota; kingdom Metazoa; phylum Arthropoda; class Insecta; order Trichoptera; family Limnephilidae; genus Halesus; species Halesus radiatus. The sequence continues at coordinate 53,608 of JAHDVE020005227.1, read as the reverse complement.
CATAGGAATCTGGGAACTGTACGCATGTCCAGCAGAGGTAACATAGAGGTAATATTCATCGTAAACCCAGCAATATTTATAATATTATTGACACAGCTCCTTAATGTTATAAATAATAGCTATCCACGAAATAATAATTACCAAATCACCCATCCTCTGTTCTTTGAACTTCACAATTAAAAAACATATCCTGTCACATATTTTCGTCTCTCATAATGTTAAAATAATATGACGAATTTCAATTTCATAGCCCCCACCGCTTACATCGAATTACATGCATTTCGCAAATGAGGTAATTTTTCATGAAAAACAGCGGGATACAAACTATCCAACTATTATTATTATTTGGGTTAGTTGCAAATTTGAGTATTTTTTCGTCAATATAAACATACTTCAGTCATGTTTTATTCTTCGCACAGCACGTCCGTCGGGATCCCCTGCCGAACTTATACGGAACGGCCAATGTGTGGAGACCTGTAGCCCTGAGAGCCCCAAAGTTCGGGTCTCAAGAGCGACACCGGTTCAGTCTGCATTGCAACCACCCTGTATGGTTATTAATGTAAGAACATTTACTAATTAAATCGCAATGCAAAGAACGTATGAACAACTTGTTCGCATTTTATCTTTAAATGAGAGAATAAATATACATATTTTTTTTACAATAACTCCACACAGAAGGCCCTGAGGGAAATAATTTCCCTCAATAATAATAATAACAAAGCATTTATATAGCGCAGTTTTGTGTTATTTCACTTCAAGTGCGCTTTGCTACAAATAAACTTTCAGTGGTATTCCCACAGTGCTCCTTTCAAATTCTATTTATACATTCTTAACACATTACACACATTCTTGCTAATGTTACTCCTACAGTACTCCTTAGGTGCATATTCATCTAATAAAATTACAAAATATTATACAGTACTCGTACAGTACACGGCTATACAAAAATAACACACAATAATTCACAATAATACTCCAAAAATAGTAACATTTATGTTCAGCAATAACTGACTTCATATATAATTCACAATAATACTCCAAAAATAGTAACATTTATGTTCAGCAATAACTGACTTCATATATAATTCACAATAATACTTTAAAAATAGTAACATTTATGTTCAGCAATAACTGACTTCATATATAATTCACAATAATACTCCAAAAATAGTAACATTTATGTTCAAAATAAATTGACTTATATATCACAATAATACTCAAAAATAGTAAATATTTATATTCAGTTAAATAACAACTTAATTTCATATATAATTCACAATAATACTCCAAAAAATAGTAACATTTATGTTCTCATAACTGACTTCATATATAATTCACAATAATACTTTAAAAATAGTAACATTTATGTTCAGCAATAACTGACTTCATATATAATTCACAATAATACTTTAAAAATAGTAACATTTATGTTCAGCAATAACTGACTTCATATATTATTCACAATAATACTTTAAAAATAGTAACATTTATGTTCAGCAATAACTGACTTCATATATAATTCACAATATTACTCCAAAAATAGTAACATTTATGTTCAGCAATAACTGACTTCATATATAATTTTTTTAATAATGCATAAATTTCGTTTGTTTGTTTTTTTTTTCTTTCTTTCTTCTACATCTTCATTTTCTTTTTTTCTAGTTCAATTTCGGAACCCACCGAAAAGAGTTTCAAAAATAAATTAAAAATAATGTCACACCACAACTCGATATTTTGATACCCACCACATATTTAATTCCTTAGAACAGGCAATATGTCTAGCTAGGAATTAATATCGACCAGGCAAACATAATGCAACTTCAACTTACATGTACCTCAATTGATGTTAAATGACTATGTTTTGCAAATACAAATATTCCCAATGTAAATAAAAATGTAAATCAATAAATAAATAAAATAAATGTTACCCCCAGTCAAAAATTCCATATTGTAAAATAGACTGAAAAATTGCATAATGCACTCTATTTAGGTTTTCTAGTCTAATAATATTTCTAAGTCTTATGAACATATATAAATATATACTTTTTCTAATCCTTGAACAAGTTCACAAATATGTGTTATCTATTTAAAATGCTGGTCTGTTTTCCCCAGAGCTGCTTGGCCTCCAATCCAGGTGTATGCTGTGAGAAGTCGTCTTGTCCTTCGACTGTCAGCCAGCAGAAAACTGCCTCAAAGGCCGATGACTGTAAGTTGCAATGCACTGCGTGTATTCTGGGTCTAGTAATGTAAGTTGACTTATTACCTAGATAATGTAATGTTCCGTGTCTTAAACGTAAATGGATAAGGAGCAAGTCCAAGATGGCCGACATTGCCATCACAATCTCCCTCCTCCGGTGGAACTATGTTGGGCATGTGGCACGACCTGCAGATGACCTTTGAAATCACAGAAAATTAAGTAGAGATCACCCATAGATGAGAGCCAAGGATCAGCAAATCCGAAAATATTTGAGGAAGGACTATGACTGAAACTGAATGCCAGAAGGAGAAGAGGTCACAAACGCAATAATTCGAGTTCCAGGATTTCGATCTGGAAAACTCACAAACTAACGTATTCCGTTCGCGCATTCCGAGTTCATTTATTTGCATTGTCTAAAGCCAAGCAGGAAGATTCACCCCTCAGAAAAGCACCATAGTGTTCCGAATGCAGTATTATTGCTCTCTGTATTCAAGCTCCCAGACTTCCATTGCGACCCACTCGGAGAAATACCATGTCGTGAGTACCTTTATATTATTGGAGAAGCTCCCCGAGTACACCGGTGTGAGTAACCTGGCGTTATATCTACATGGCCCTCTAGTTTTCAACTTCTGATTTGTGCCCATTTCTTCACCAATTTCAAGTATCTCTTCGCCGGACGCTGATCAACTTCAATATTGTGAATGCCAGATACTGCACTGATTGCGGTTGACCGGCAAAGCCCATTCGACCGATGTTGTTGTAAACATAACTCAATGTGGTGAATCGGTTCACAATCTGAGAAACATTTTCAACCTTTTGACCCGTGAAAAAATCAATGTTAGCTCACCACGATTTATTTATACATATTAATCGGATTGAAAATCGTTTCTGAGCTTCCATATATGAAATTATTTCTTTTTTAATTAATGATTGGACAATGTTTGTTTTTTGTCGTAGATTTTGATTTACACATTTGAATTAATTGTTTCAATTTTAATGAACTCATTTTAAAAACGCCGAGTTATGCCATGGTGATACGTAGTTATTTATTATATATAATTAACAAAATTGTTTGCGTGGTAATAAGAGTAGGTATGTGTACCAGACGTAATCTGGCACACAAACGAACTGTATGAGGTGGCTGATCCCAATCTACGGAGCAGGGGCTGGGAGGGGAGGTAGCACTCCTACTGTTCCCTCTGCGTGGAAGAACGGTACTGACGACAAGACCCTTATTGACGACTTTTGCGGGCCTTGTCCGTGTGACGTGGCTTATTGGGGTCCAGTCCGAGGCAGAAGTCCGATGGAAGTCCAAGGTAAGCAGTGGTCAGAATAAAAGAAGGCGGGTAGATCTGAAGTCAGAGTGGGCAGTGGAGAGAGTTCTAGTCGGGCAGGTGGTCGAATGCTAACTGCCCGAAGTGGCCTTTGCAGGCCACTTAAGGCGGTCCGCAACGCGCAGACCTATGGCGCCGCGTGGATGCCTGACAAGTCTGTCTCCTTCCCACTAGCCGTACTGCTCTAACATTTTTATTCAGTCATTCAAGTCTGAGCGGTCTGTGAGAACACAGACCGCCCGTTACATACATTAACAAATAACAATATTTTACATATAACAAATGTGCAGCGTCAAAACATTCCGGGAGAGGCAGGACGTCCGATACAGTATATAAGTACTAAAAATGTTTTTTTTAAAATTAATACTCAATAATTGAGAGATTTCCGTGTTTAGGGAGGGAAAATTTAGTCTTTAATTATGGAGACAAATTAGCCTGCATTTTAAGAGTCTAATGTTTCCTCGTTGCTTGCAGACTGCGTGAATCTGGCCAGGCAGATCTTCCCGTGCCGGAGGAACCGTTTCCACTGGAGTCGGGGAGACCTCTGCGGACCCAATCCCAACCAACACCAGTCAGGGTATGGGATTGTCCCCCTAGCTAAGGCTAGTCCCTCAGAGGTACAACGCTATGTGAGTAAAAATATTTTTAGCAATGATAAAATGGTAAAATATATATTAGATTCGTTGTGACAATACATGTGAAAGAAAAAAGAAGTTTGTTTTATTCAACCAGTATTTATGAATATTAGTGAACCTGACAAGGAGTGCTATTCTGGTTCATTTTAAGGAATATTCCTTATCATTTTACTTGGGCTTCAAGACTTCTTGATAAACTGCGGAATTCTGGAGAGAAATAGTAAATAAGTAAAAATCCTTAACAGATTGTTAAAAGATTATTTGAAAACACCAATCTACGAAACATTTTCAAGTGACACAAGATTTTGAACCAAATTTTTAAAAAACTATTATACTTTAACTATATAACTTTTTTTATTTTATTTTACAAATCGACCCAGTAAAATGTACCTTGTTTACCCATAGTTCCCGTAACACGACCGCCCTCAAACTAGATAACCAAGTTTCCATATACTCTTGTCCTTTGTACCTTTATCCCACTCCTATGTTCCCCTCCACCCTCCCCTCCCCGATTGACAGTTAAGCTGACTGAATTAAAACTGCATATTCTCACACTTTACTATTTATCATCAGCAGTGGAAAATTCATAATTCTGATGTTTTATTGTTTTTATTATTATGTATATGTAAATTGTAGATTTGCTGTTGATTTTCCCAAAAAAAAATAAGTACAGGACAAAAACCACTATAAAACTTATTTTAGCAAACAATATGGAAATTTCTGGAAAAACAAAACCAGAAATAACCATCTGTTTAAATAAAATCTGACATTATATAAAATAAATTAAAAATTGAAAAACACAGATTTACTAAATGAACTCAATCTAATCCGTCTTCCAGGAGGTAATAACCCAAGCCGTTCCATCAGCGACAACATTAATTATTCAGTCATACATGTAGAATATTAGAAAGAGCAATGGGACTCACTCCTGACGTAGATGCTATATAGGCACCGTTTACGTAATATACGGTGCGCCTACACGTGCAAATTGTGGTAATTATTCTTATCTCTACATACGAATGTGAACCCTTGAAAACGACTGAATTAAGATGCGTCATGGCGCCAAATACCAATTGAAAGACATAATTTAGCCTTAAATAAAAAAAAAACACCTAGAAATGCCTATAAGGACCTAGAAATTCGTAAGAATACTTTCGAACAACTGTGATACGTTTATCATTTTAAATAAATAAACAAAGTGGTTCATAAAGTGTCACAGTTTAATTGAACCGTGGTATGGTTTACCAGGAGTCGTACGCTCACGGCTCATCGAAATTAGCAGGCACAATGAACGACTCATCGCTAGTTTCAACAGCACTTTATCTATAGCAACAATATGTGGTTGACAAATTTCAAAAAAAAAACTTTCGAAAACGGCGAAACTCGAGGGAGACGCGTGGGACTCGCGTGGGACTGAGAACGGGTCGCTCGTTACGATGCATTCCTTTCTTTGTTCATTTGCTCTACATGCCCAAACCATCTAAGCGTCCCTTTCCAAATCTTACTCATTAAGCTTATATCAGTCTTGCATTCTTAATGAATCTCAACACTTCACACACTTTTTCCAGTTTACAATGTCAATTCAGTCTACTTTCATCCTTCTCCTGCTAGTTCTATGCCTTTCTGCCATACATCAAAGTTAGTATCAGCACTCCATTGTGTTTGGACAATTTTTCTTGTTTCTTTGGACAATTTTTCGTTAGCGCCAACCGCATTCAGTCCTCCTTGAATGAAGTTTCCTGCATTCACCCTTCTTTCAATATCCCTATCAGTCTTTCCATATCTCGTAAACATAATTCCCAAATACATAAACTCATCTACCTGCTCTAAGTATTCATATATCCTGTCCCGATCCTATCTTCCTCTTCCTCTCCCCCCGTTCTCCTTATTTTATGTTTTCTAATAAAACGTCTGTACTTTAATCACTGATAGCACAAGAAACTTTGTTGTACATGTATTTGCATTGAAAGCTGTTTGTTTCTTATGAATAAATAAATCATTAATTGATAAACTAAAGTTTTTAAGACAAGATTTTTGTTCATAGCGCAAAGGGTAACAATTATTATTATAAACAATAATTATTAGCCTGAAACACTCATCCAAATTGAAAAAACCTTCCGAGAAAAGATAAATGTCGCAGACAGGACTCGAACCTGCACCCTTCTGATTGCCAGTCAGATGTTCTACCGTTGAGCTACGTCGGCTTATCGCAAAACCCGCCAAGTTAATCAATATATACTAGTGTTTCATTCAATAATTACTGTTTTTTATTATATTTCACCTGTAGACATCCAACTTTATTTGTATGAGAAAGGCCTGTAACGGCTAAATCCCTCAATAGATGGCGTCGAGACAAATTATGTCTACATTTTATTGGTGAAAAATGCTTTGACTTGTCAAATATTTATTAATTGATAAACTAAAGTTTTTAAGACAATCTATTGAGGAATTTAGCCGTTACAAGCCTTCTCATACTAATAAAGTTGGTTGTTTACAGGTGAAATATAATTAAAAAAAACAGTAATTATTGAATGAAACACTAGTATATATTGATTAACTTGGCGGGTTTGCGATAAGCCGACGTAGCTCAACGGTAGAGCATCTGACTGGCAATCAGAAGGGTGCAGGTTCGAGTCCTGTCGGCGACATTTATCTTTTCTCGGAAGGTTTTTTCAATTTGGATGAGTGTTTCAGGCTAATAATTATTGTTTATAAAAATAATAAATAAATCATTCTTAACCACATTGCACACTGTTTTCGTACTCTTTCTTTAAAAAATCATGATGTATGACTTACTTGCATTCATCATTAGGTCATGCTTCATACATACTTCGTTCATACTGGACACAATAATGTTTATATTTATTATTCTTAAAAAGTTCCTTTTTGCCTATTACGTTTTTCCAGGCATTGATAGCATTGGATGACTATGAGTATTGGATGAGTTTCGCCTTCCTGGTGAATGAACGTTGGCTCCTCATCAGGACATTAGATTGGAACCTTCAACAAGAGTAAGTTCTAGTACTACCGGCGTGATTGTAGGGCGGACTAATTATTCTAGTAGTACTGCACAGCAACAATAACACACTATAAATAAATTTAAACAAATATTCTTTTTTTTTCTATCATATGATAAGAACCCACTGATATAATACCCATATTAGCCTACCGTCTCGATGGCTGAAGACAATTACGTGATACGTTAAATTTGACACCGGGCAGGTTCACGCATTTCTCGAATACTTGACGCCATCATTTGTTTTTTTGACTGGCGGCGAGCGATCATTCGAAGATTTTTAGGAATAAAACAATAATTATGGTTTCCTGCGAACTAAAACGTTATTAAAATAGAAGTGATAAAGATGATAAGCAATTTAAAAACATTTGTAAAAATAGTGAAAATCAATACCCCAACGAAATATTCGCTTTTTGTTTTACTTATTGGTTGTATGCGTTAGTTTGGAATAGTTTACGGGAATAAAAGAGATAAAGTCCGCACAACTGAAAAAAGGAAGAGGTGACCATGAGCAGATTTGCTTTTAGAAGAGTAAATACTAAGTCTTTGAAATGCATTGCGATTTGCCGGGAGACTGTCGGAATGCATTTATCATCAAATCAAATGACAGTAACCCGCCGAATCTCGCCCCCTTTATTTTGGTTTGTTTCCCTTGCGCGTTAATGTTAAAACCTAATGAACCTAATGTTAGCACGCTTATACCAGGTGGCATTCAACTTCCCGTTCCCACAACATTAAGCCAAATACGCGTACATGCGGAGATACAAAAATGCACTTATTTTTATTACTCTATATAAATAAAACGCGTAAGTATTGACGCCATCTTTAATGTTGTTAATATGGTATGATATTTGTCAGAAGTGCTAACTGCATAAAACGGATTTTTAAAAATATGTTAGATTCTTTGATTTTTAAATTTTATTGTACCCGCTAAGCCACTGCAAGTAGCTTGTCAGCAGAAGTTTAGTTCAACATTATTATACAATACAACAATAATTAACAATCATCATACAAATGTAGGGCAATAATAGAACAAAATAGGTGCATGCATGTTGTGATCAATGTACACAAGTTGGAATTAATTTTATATGAAAGTAGCATGACAGTATTGTTATAGAGATACTATAGTCCAATTATAATATCTATTTAAATAATATTATAAAACATCAAAATATCAGCAAGTATTAAACAAATTGAAAAAAAAACAGTACTACAGATTGGTTACAGTGGGGGCAGACTTAATATCTCAGTAGCACTTAAATAATCCAACCTAACAACATATTCAGAATATTTAATATTTATATTTGGCACTTCATACGCAACTATTGTCTAATGCCATATTATAAATATTGAACATGGCGGCGTCAACTCTCCCTCCACAAATTGATGTAGGGGTTAAGTAAAAAAACAGAGAAAAGAAAGGAAAGTTGTTTGTTTTGTTGAAACCGTGACAAGTGACTTGATTGCAGGAGGGACAGAGAAAATATCACCTCAACTCCAGAGGTGATATTCACCGTCTCCAGGATCGTGCTCCATCCCCAGCACCTCATCGGGAACACCACACCAGCTGAGTCTGTGGTGCTACTGGAAATGGACAAGCCGTAAGTATTCACAGTAAATTGCTAATCATTTTTAAAGTTCACTTTTAACAACAATTTGTCTATAGAAGCGAAGCTAGCGTAGTGCCGATACCAACCCTGATGTATGGCAGTGAGGCATGGAACTGGCAGAGGAAGGGTGAAACTAGACTGTGCTGTAGAAAGACATTTCTGAGGCGAATATGTGATAAAACCATGTATGATTGTGTGAAATAGGTCGAGATTCATAAAGAATGCAAGGCTGCTATAAGCGTAATGAGTAAGATTAAAAAAGGGACACTTAGATGGTTTGATATATGACGCCAATGTGAATGGAAGAAGAAACCCGGGACGCCCGTGGAAGACATGGCACCATCAAGTGAATCAAATACTTGTGTCTGGCCATGTCAGAAGTCGGAATAACAGAAGAGAACGTATTGGACGTTGTATGAATTTGAATGAAGCAAGCAGTGTATGCCAAGATCGAGTTGTTTGGCGGTCCGTCCACTCTGCCTACTTCTGCGGGGAAATGGCTTGATGGTTAGTTAGTTAAATTACACCTATCATTTTATCAATTATGTCACCTCAGTGGCAGACAGGATCCAGAGCTCGCGGGTTCAAATCTCGGTATGGGCAATTTCTTTTGTTGATAATTTTGTACTAATCAATTTAAAATTCTGCTTGGTATTTTTGCAACATATTCCAGAGTGGAGGATACTCTCAGTATCGCTCTAATGAAAAATCACTATTTAGAATCGAAACGTCGTTTGGAATGGTTTTAGCCGTGTTTGTTGATCGGATATGAATAGCCGGGTACTTCACCGCCTCCCTCCTCACCATCTCCTTCTCTACCCTACCCCCTACACGCTTACAACATTTCTTGTTTAAAATTATGAATAATAGCCTGGACTCGCCAGAGCTCATCAACTTTGTAAAAATTCACAAACAGTCAAGACCAACCCGATAAACCGATTTTTTTTCATTTGCCCGCATGCAGGACCAATCTTAGGATGAATTCTATTTGTGCGCAATATAACGGACAATTTCACAATATCGACATTCTTCACAATACCCTTTCAAAATATCTGTACGAACTAATACGTACGACCACAAATTGATGCACGAGTATAAAATGCATCGAGAGCATCTTCTGTCCCGATTCTATCTTCCTTTTCCTCTCTCCCCTCCCTTCTTATTTTGTTTTTTTTTTCTTTATCTTGTTAGCTTTATAAATAAAACATCTGTATTTAACCACTGTTAACACAAGAAACTTTTATGGCTTACTTTTTTGTTAAATTTCCTTTTGGGGATCCATACGACCATCCAACTTCCAGTTACCATTCATCATTTGTTGTACCGAAGTGAATGCAGCAAAGAAAGTTAAATAAAAATATATCTTAATCATTGAAGAAGATAATATTAACATAACCTAAATGAAACATGAAACCGAAAAAACAACAGAAAATAAAAAGATATCTGTCGCATCTGGGACTCCAACCCAGGACCTCTGTCTTTCCGGGACAACATCTTTACCAAGCTAATGAGACCAGTTCAATTTACGTCATCTTCATCGATATCGTATCTCAAATACAAGACTTGTCAATATTATCTTCCATTTTTAAACTTCAATAAATAATTAAAAATTGAATATATTCATTAGACTTTTATAAAAAGTCAACCGATGTCTCATTTAAATAAAAAAAAATCGGATATTTATATCCAAGACACTGTCTAGTTTGCAATTGTGTTCGTGAAGAACTTTTTAATCATCATAAATATAGCTGCCAATAATAATTCCCAAGCAAATTCTCCATCGCATTTGCGATCAATTTTGAATACCTATTTTTATTGGGGAAGTTCCCCTCAACAGGGTGAACAAATGTCACCGGAATGGAAATTGCAAATATTGGTTTCCCTATCTATTTTACGCGATACAAATGTCGAATGCCAAAGATTTATTTCGTCTTCGAATGTCAAAAACATGTTTTTGTATGTTTTAAATAAAACTGAAGAGAACATAACTTATTTTACTTATTGTAAGATATGTTTTGTCTTATTTTTCACGGAGGAGAAACATCTAATGTCAGATGTAGCAAACGAATAATGTACTATCGCGGCATTAGCAAAAGTCCACCTAACACTTTACGGTCAACATATTTTAAACGCATATTTTTCAAAACAAATTATGTGTATTTATAATTAAACAGTATTAATGAATGAACGTCAATGTTACGCCTTTGAGCGGCTGATCGGTCCCTCAGATTGATCATTTGAAAAGTTGCACCCGCACTAATGATTTTTTTTAATATTTAGGCATATCTCTTTCTTTTATATCCTTCATGAACTTTTATTCTTTATAATAATAATAATAATGTTTTATTTTAGCAGAACAAAGCGGTGAGTGCAATACTGTGTCTGCCATATAAAAAGAATTCATTTTTAGAATAAAAAATTATACACTGTAGAAATATAATAAATTAAATTAAAATAACATATTCAACACTTATGCTACAATGGCCTGAGGGAAATTCTCCATCTACCATACGATGTAGGGGCGTGCCATGCCACTGGACGGTAGCGCTGATTTGTCCCGGATATTCTGTGGCGTATCACGCACTCTTCCCTCTGCGAATATCTGCGAGGCGCTGCATCTCCAAGGGAGGCCGAACAGCGCCCTGTAAGCGTGGTTATATTGCACTCGGAGTGTGTCCATGACGCCTTGTGTATATTCTTGTGTATATTTATATACTCTCTGATGTCATTGTACGACCTAATGCCATATTTAATAATTGTTTGTGCTATATTCTTATGCTTGTAGTTAACTGTGACATGTAATTATTGTTTATGGTATATTTACACCGTTGATATTAAATAAATAAATAATAATAATAATAATTCAATGTGGAAAACTTTGCTTCCGGAACGTATTGATATATATATATATATATATATATATATATATATATATGTGTGTGTTAAATAACAGTTTTTTTTACTCTTTTTTTTATTTTATTTATTCTTCTATATAAACATAATATTATAAAAGGCTAGTGCCTGTCTCACTAGAAGAAGCTGTGTTGAGAGCAAGCAAATAGTGGTTGAGTTACTGACGTGGTGTTTCAGGGTGACCTTCAGCCGGAGCCTGCGGCCGGTATGCCTCCACGCCGGGGCCCCCCTGCACCAGGACTCTGTGGGGGGCCTTACAATCAGCGGTTATAATATTTTTGTAAGTTTTCCATCATGGTGTAATAGCGTAATATTTATATCCCACCCCGCGCAATTTAGTTTATTAATGAAATATACAGTTGCGATAACTTCGGTGACAATGCTCCAGAATGATAAATAAACGGCTAAAAAAATGCCCTTTTTTTTAAACAGAGTGTTTAATTTGCGTTATTTTTTACGCGGAGAAATTCTCCATTGAAACGGTTTTGTACAACATCAATTTTAGATTGTTTTCAGTTTGTGGTGGTTCCCCATAGAAGCTCGCCATGGCATTATTGTGACCTACTATAAATCTAAAAGGACATGTTCATATGTGTATCCGCTAAAGACTAAAAAGAACTGCTGACTGATTTAGGGCAGTTTTTTGCAAAATGATCCGCGTTGTCGATCTGATCAGTAGGGGTAAAGGGGTAGGAGTAAAGGTAGGGGTAGGGTAGGGGTATTTATTTTGTATGTATTGACCTCTAGCATATACTTATATACGAAAATAAAGTAGTAAATTAATAATGAACTGTTATTAATGTTCCCGTATTAACATTGGGCAGACTAAATCATTGTACCAGTCCCCGGTGAGTCTGCTGCATCAAGAGGAGTGCGCCAGGCGGTTCCCTCCCAATGATACTTTGGGCCGGCCTGACGGAGTAACGGACCGGCACATGTGCGTTTTTCTAAGGACGGGGGAAGCCTGTGCTGTAAGTACAACTATTCATTCGTTCAATGCATCTCCACTGTTTAGTTACCATATTACAATTATAATTCTCAATCATTATTAAATTAACGCGTGCATGTTTATTATTTCAAATTTATATATTTATTAGTTTTCTAATGATTTAATTCATTTAAAATTATCCAATTTTATTGGATCTTTCAGTTTTCTGTTAAGCAATGGATAGGATTTAAAAAAGAACGCATAGATGGTCAGGGCATGCGGAGCAAATGGCCGAAGAAAAAAGTGTAAGGGGAATATTTGACGCGAATGTGAATGGACTGAGAGCTAACAACTCAAACAACTTTTGAACAAAGATATTTGCAATATTTCTCTATAAAATTATTTAACATCGTCCCTCTAGTAATAAAAGCCATTGCAAAATTAACGGAGTTCAAAAGAAGTATTAAGATATGGATTATGGACAGGGGAAGGAAGAATATAGATAAGATGTTGCAACCGAACAGAGTTCACGGTATGTTTTCTCTTATATTTAATAGTTTTTATTCATTTATTGCATTATAATTTTCCTCCAGTAATATTTTAACATAATTACGAAAACTCACTTAAAATATTTAACAAACTTACAAAAACCGTTACAAAGTGAACGGGGTACCCCAGTAAGGTCAAAGGTAATTCTAGTACAAAAAAAAATCATTTGTGCCAGAATCTCATTCTTAAATATTTTACCGTTAAGCAAAAGAAAATTAATTAAATAGAGCAATACCTCTACGTGTCTCTAAGGAGTGGTAATTGGTCATACCCAAAATATAAATAGAAGGGTATCGTCCGTAGAGACGCAAAAATAAAATTCTTAAAAATTTCTTGTGCACTCTTTCAATGCGCAAAATGTAAGTTGGGTCGCGTGGGGCCCAAATGATCGAATTCGACTCCAATACACTTAACACTGGCGTGTTGTATAATAGCCTTAGTGTTTGTGTATTATGAAATGAATAAGAATTTCTTGTGCACTCTTTCAATGCGCAAAATGTAAGTTGGTTCGCGTGGGGCCCAAATGATCGAATTCGACTCCAATACACTTAACACTGGCGTGTTGTATAATAGCCTTAGTGTTTGTGTATTATGAAATGAATAAGAATTTCGAATTACGAAGCCTAGAATCTTGTATGCTTTGCTAATTAAATCATTAATATGTTGGTGAAAAGTTAATTTACTGTCATAAATAACCCCGAGATCTTTGATTTGGTTAAGGTGTTGTCGTTCATTTTATATTCAAATACATACGGATTATTCGATCTGGTAAAAGAGACGATGTTGCACTTTATCTGGATGGTCCGTTCTGTCTGACCAACATTCACCTTAAGACATCCCGAGCAGCTGACTTTATGAACTTCGTCTGTCTTAAGTGAAAACTTGGCTTTTGTAGATCTCAGAAGGTCTTGGATTTTAGTCGTTGTTCCGAAGACAGTCGTTTCCTCAGCAATTCTGTTACGAACATTATGAACATAAGGTAATTGCTCTTGTTCAATTCTGTCTTCGTTTGGGGTGGATTTGGCACTTAAGATCTGCTTTATCTGATTTATGGGATAACCATGGAACCAGGAAGAGTAACACGTCATAATATCCCAAAAGTTATGATTAAAAATACTTTTTGGCGTGAAAACCCAAATACGTAACAAACCATTTTCTTGAAAATGACACCACTGAGTGATTTTGCTTTAATTAATTTCTTGGTCCGTTCAAGAGTTTAATCAAATCAAGATGGCAATTATCAAAATTATAATTGCCGCCAATCGTGACGGGAATTGAAACACCTAGCCCTTTGTACATAGTTCATTTGCCTTCTAGTTGTTTTATTGGTGTACTCCCATGGCTGGGATTACCTTGAAGGCGGCTCTTATGCCGTGGTTCTGACACCCAACTTTTAACCTCGCAAAGGTTTTTTTTTCCGCATTGACTGACTCTAATGTGTGGTTTGCAGAACGGCCATTGGCATCACCTTAAAGCCAGCAACGGATACAAGGTGGCCTGCACCCAGCTGCTGGTGGGGCTCCGATTGGATTTCACGGTGGATGGTAGCAACTGCAAGCTACTCTATCTGCGCGTGGCTCCTCACGTTCCCTGGGTGGAGAACCTTGTATGGCCGTGAACTCCAAGCGTCTTGTGGCCATCCATTCAAACTGATTATTCACCGTTGTTTCAAATAAACAAATAATGCTATTTTTCTTTTTTTGTGTAATATATATAAATATACAGGAACGAGTTTTTTTTATGACATAAACGTATAGTATTTTAGTATTATCGTTTTAATATGTAAGTGTGAAATTATTGTCTGATCCTCAAAAGTACAGATTACGTATTTTCTTAACTTAACATAATCCTCGGTGAATTCCTACTAAACTGGTGATACAAGCCATAAGTGCGGGAAACACCGATTTATTCTAATCCATAATACGGTACCCGAGATCTGTCTACCTGAAGGTAATTTACAAACGCCCGGCTTTAAATCCCGGGAATTTCGCAGTCGCCAGAAGAAGGCAGTTAAGGGGATTAACAGCGAACTAATTAAAATACACCGAGCCACAGTTCGGAGTTCACGAAAGAACCCGAAGAAGAGTTCGGATATGATTAAAAAGGGGGACTTTGGCCGAAGCAAGATCAGTAGTGGACATAGACTAGTCAGTAGAGACCGTCCGGCCAGTGGTCGTAGTCGAGACTCCCGTCTCCTACAAAGCAAGCAGGCCACTTGCATCCCCAGCCTGAGACGCTGCGGGAAAACTCGGCAGGATCCGCCGAACCCCAACGCCCACCGTTCGTGTGCAGTCGAATGCCCTTCGCCTCCTGCCCTCCAGCGCCGTGACCCCATCAAGGCACATATCCACCACCGCAGGAATCACCACCGGACAGCAGACGAGCGCCTCTGGCATCCTGCTGATCATCCTCTTGAACCGTCTGAAACCGGTCTTCAAGTGAAAGCCGAAACGCGTGTCCGCCCGGCACCAAAACCTCCCCCTACCGGAAGTACCACCTGCTCTCTGAGGCTTCCAACACAAACATCGAGACGACTGGTAATCTTCCCACTGGACCGTGTGCAGATTACCCGTAAAAACAGTTCGTGTAATTAAGTGACACCCACAATACCTACCAGTTAAGAATGTATTTTACATTGTGAATTAATAAAATACTTGACACTCAACGAAGTTACCTGTTTTCTACTGAACCCCAATGACCCCATCATGTCACTGGGTTTCATATTTACTCTTAAAACATCTATTGGCTCACTCTTAAGAACTGTTTTTAAAAATCTAATATTGCAGTTTTGCCTAGCGCCATAGTTCCCATATTTCAATACTACCTACAAAGTGCAGTGCCTCGCTCTATCATACTCATGCCTACCTCCAGAAGCACTCGACTTTTTTCAATATGAACTGCTACAAATGCCAACTTATAATTACCGAAGGCGTTACATGCTACGCCTGCGGAAACAGTTCCACTACGAATGCGGAAGAACATCTGAAACTATATTTCGCAGATCAAATAGCGAAAATAAAAGAACCTGAAGATGTGATGAATGAAATAAAAAAAATATTCTTCGAATTAGCCTTTTTCAAAATTCTCAACATCCGGTTCGAGGAACTCAAGGACGACGTGTCGAAGTTGAAAAATTCCGTCGACTAAAGTCATTAAAATAACTGTAAATGAACGACTTCTCAACAAGATTCCACGCACTTGAACAATCACCGTGTAAAGACTGGGTATCTTCCCTGTAATCCACCATCAAAGCAACTCGACCAATAGGGAGCAGTGGATGAGGATGCAAAACATCTAAGTAAAAGGATTTGCACAGGAGAACAATGAGAATATTCCAAATTGTATTAGATATGGCAAACGTAAAAGGTATATCCTGAACATAAACGAAATCGACCAGAGTCTCTGCAAAAGATCCACTCTACTCTAAACTAATAAAACCGATCATTGTTAAATTCTCCACTAGATCACGTAAAATTGAGTTCATGACGGAAATACGGAGAAGAGAGGGAATAAGCACAAAGGATTTGAATCATCCCGGCGTCGAAAGAAAAAAAATTGTTAACGACCATCTGACCAGTTCCAATACGAACCTATTTTCGAGTCAAGAGACATTTTTTTTTTTTTTATATGAATACCTCACAAGAGTCCCAACTGCTCCCGACCGTCTGGAGCCAGTGAGACTATGACATTACCAATTGGGGAATGTTGTGAGGCTGAAGGTATTGGGGAGGGGAAGGAGAAGGGGAAGAGGAAGGTTGGGAATAACTGGCTATTCAGATCTGGTCACCAAACACGGCTAAAAGCCATTTCAAGCAACGTTTCAATTCTGAATGGTGGTCTTTCACCAGGGCGATACTGGGAGTATCTTCCACTCTGGAACGTGCGCAAATATACTACATATTATTTTTAAATGAATTAATTGTGAAACAACACAAATTAATTAAATAAAAATTACTTGAGCACGCCGGGATTTGAACCCGCGACCTTCGGATTCGTAGTCGAGAGCCTTACCCCTCGACCATGGAGGCCGTCTCAGACATGAGAAGGAGAAAGGCTACCAATTCACATATGGACAAAATCTCAAAAATATTTGTACGACAAAACCCCACGTCATTTTCAAAGAAGAGAACCTAAATAAAATTACTTGACTCCATTTCCTTCCTTTTCTCGTCTTAATAATTTATAGTTCAGTCATGTATCTCCCTACACAATTTCTCCTTCCCATTACCCACCCCTATTACACTCACCTTCCCTTCTCCACTTTACCTATTCCTATAAATGATTTGAATCAACACATTCAAGAATCATCTGGGAAACTTTTTTACCGCCTGTTGGCGATCAGTGCAGGGGCGACATCTAAACCTTCTCGACAAACGGAATTGATCTTTTTCACACTCATTCGTTCTGAAATCGATACGTTTAGCAATCCACTTACACACAATTTACAAATCATTTAATTAGATAAGTACGTCCTAATTATTATTGACCGTTGTTGCTTATACTCATATGAAAGTATTTACCTCTCTTTTAATATCTATTTGAAAACAAACCTGTCATTAGCTGGGCCTGAGATGCAGAATACCAATACCAAATTAACGTATATGCTCCACCAAAACGAACAAGTCATTTTGTTGAATCTATTTACTTCCATTACCGCTGTAGTTCTATTTACTCGTTATGTGTAATTTACTGCTTACTCACTAATATTTATTTAAATATTCTCCCATGTCTTTAGAATGTTAAAGGCCTTCGTACCGAAACAACGACGATCCTTCAAAACGCCCTTTCAAGAAGCTTCATGGATGCAATCTACGATATCTTCATACTATGTAGCAAGTTCTACTTATTTCAGTAATCACTTCGTAGACTATATGCGCTTTATGGACCTCTCAATTCGAGCGGCCACATCCTAGATCTGATCCTGTCTAATTTATTTATCTCCGCCGAATCTAATGACGACCCGCTGGTTTCTGAAGATATACATCATAAATTTACATCCATTAATGTGCCATTTCAGGAAACTCCTTCACTGACAAACGTAAAAAGAAACGTTTTTCACTACAACGGCGGAGATTACGAATCAATCAACCCCAATTCAGAACAAGCTGACTGGACATCCATTATCTCTAACTACCAAATATAACCAGCTTTTGAAAATACCTTTATCCCACTCCTATGTTCCCTTCCATCCTCCCCTCCTCTGACTGACAGTTAAGCTAACTGAATTGAAACTGCATATTGTCACACTTTACTCAAAGTATTTATCATCGGCAGTGGAAAATGTATAATTGACATTATGTATTGTTTTTATTACTATACATATGTAAATAAGGAACTCCAGTCCATTTATTTATTTATTTTTTATTAATGTTGACATCGTAAGTTAATTTTCTGCTTTTTAAATTTTTTTTTAAAGTTCGTTTTCATGGTTAAAATAATTGTTAACGTTTCAATTTTTTAAAGCTCACCAACATGCACGAAATCTATGGCTTGTTGGGTGTGACGTCACACGAGCAGTCGGATTAGCGGTTCAATAGGCGATAATCGATATTGTATGGATTCCACACGAAATTTCGAGAACTTTATACTCAAATTTAACTGCTTTCAATTGATAGAAAACCTTGTAGAATATCAGCGTCTCGTTACTAATGTAGGTGGATTGCACCAAAGTGCAAAAATACATTCGTATCCGCAACTAATTAACAATTTATCAGCGTTTAAAGACAGTCCATAAATCATTTTTTAAGAACTAAACAGGAAGACTAGGCCATAACCTAGTATGTTGGTAACAGAAATGCGTATTATGATACCGCCGCAGATATATCGATACCGGGTCCACAGATATTAGCGTTCTGACCGTTCCGAGATATTAAACGATATTTTGGTATTCATATCTATTGAATAATGAATTGGTATGTGATAATAATAATATTTTGATGATTTTTATAGCGCCATTTTGACGAAAATCACCTAAAGGACGCTGTACAAATTTTTTTTTTCCAAAAACCTTTTTTTCAATACTGAAATTTAATACAATTTAATTCATTACAATATTATACTTCTCTTTTAAGCAATGCTTGTGTAGAGAAGCGGAGTGTACATATTGCGTTCAGATGGTTACATATTTACATAGTATTGTTTCCTAAAGTATTACAAGTTGCCTAAAATAATGAATAATAATAAAAAATAAAATGGTTTACATGATTATATTATAGAGTTAGTTTACTTAATAGAAAAGATAGAGTGCGCAGCGTCAAGTTTTGATTTACACGTTAAAATCATAACATAATATACGTAATGTACAATGTGATGGAGGATATTTAACTTATGTCATAATGGTACTAGTGGTATATGTTGCCTATCTTATCACTAACTGTAGACAGCCTCATATCGATAATAAGTATTGGCATTACTGACCGCTCTCGATGTATTCGATATTCATCGTTATCAAATATTAATAAATCTTTGGTATCACCGATATTTCAATGAAAATTATTCCTTCAGTGTCAACAATGAAAAAAAACTATAAAAATATCTAAAAATCACAAAATATTACGAAATTTTAAATCGTTATGTCCCAGACAATATTAGGTCTACAGAGACCATTTTGATTTTAAATTGTACGCAAACTTTGTGTACTTTAAAAATATTAAGTGATTTATCCCGAAAAATTAGTCATTCGGGATACAAAATCGACAAAAACTGAAGAAAGGTGGATTTTTTTTTTGAATCTCCACTACAAATCCGGGGGTTGTGGGTTTAAATCCCAGCGTGCGCATGTAAATTTGATTTAATTAATCTGCGCCGTTTTGCAATTAATTCCTTAAAAATAATATATTCAGTATATTTATAGTGCGTTCCAAAGTGAAAGATGCTTGAAATGGCTTTGGCCGTGCTTAGATCTGAATAGCCCGGTACCTCCCCACCTTCCTCTTCCCCATCGCCTTTCCCTGCCCATACCTTTTTCCCTTACAACATACCCCAATAAGGAATGTCATAGTCCCACTGGCTTCGGACAGTTGGGAGTCTTGTGCGGTATTCGCATGCAAAAATAGGAGTGTCAGGAGAATTCATAATGCGAAAGTAAATGGCAGCAGAATGAATCAATCAATGCAAAAATGATGTGAAAAAAGGACCCACCATCAATAACATAATACCGACGGACTAATATATCAATATTATGTAGTATCAGAAAAAAACGGGAATGATGACAGAACTATTCCTCCTGAACTTTGTTACCATCTGGTTAGAATTTTTTGGATGCGATTTTAACCTTTAGTGCTTTGAATTATGCATGAAACTTAAATTATAATCGCTTGCGTTAATAAGCCTATAGCCGTTTTCGACGTACGCACCTGTCACGGATTTGACAGAAAATGACAGTAGGTAGTTTTGCGAGAGAAATATGCAATTTTTATAGGTTGTGATACCTTTAATGGTCTGAAATAAAAGTAAATATGTTACGCATCATAAGAAATAACAGGTTTGAGGTATCATTAGAAATCCCCCGCTTCCAGAATAACTGAAGAAATAATCACCAAAGTGCCAATAAAACTATTGTGCAAGGATTAAATTATTACGTAGACAAATTTGGTAAAATTTGTATAAATTTTCTAGCAAAAACTCTCACGTAGTCGCAATAAACACACATAATGATTTTACGGGTAAAATGAACACTGTAAATAGCGAAATTATAAGCTATAATATGGTAAACAGCGGGAAAAAACTTTATTCAGTTATAGTTGGGCTCAAAAATTGAACGTGTGAGGTCAGAAGCAGTGGTACCAACAGAACATGGTGTTTTGGTGGTACCGTTTTTAGTTCACTTTAATATAACGATTTATAAAATCTACGTATAATTATATACAATAAAAGTTATATATTCAGAATCGGAATTTGCTGATCTATACGAATATATATTTTTAAAGCCATTATATTTTTCACTGGAGTTCCTTATTGTGGATTTGCTGTTAATTTTCCCAAAAATAAACAAAATTTTATTTCCATTTATTAATAATACTGTTATGTAACAAATTCGCTACAAGCAAAATGTGAATCTCGACTCTGGTTAAAATGAGCTTCTAGCTCCTCGGTCCTAGTTCCGCGCTCCGTCACGAGGAGTGCCACTTTATTCCGCCCGTCATCCGGCCTGGCCCGCCGCTCGCCACAGAAAGAGACCGGCTTGATTGAGTATAAAAAGGTTGTGTGATCCATACGCGTTCCAGCATCCGCACGCCGTTTGCAATGGCGTCGGTTTCCGTAATTTAAAGGCCCTAACTACTGTTAACCGGGTACCTGTATCAGTTCCTATATAGTGGACCAGGTTTGTGAACTGTAATGTTGACACCGAGCTGTCTCAACTCCAGACTGATGCACCAACGTAAGTTGTATTTGAATCCTCTCCATCTGTGTTGTTATTAACTGCGTTTTAGAATAACATAATAATAATAATTATTATTATTTATTACACTGGCGCGCATCGTGGGGCCACCTTTCCAGCCCATCCATTACACTGGCGTCGCACGTGGATGGTATCTTGACCTACTACACTGACGCTATTTATTACACTGGTCCCCAACGAGGGGATTTCTGATGTAATACAATTCATAGGCACAAAGTTTATAAACATTTAAAAAAATATTTATTTACTTTTGTTTATATTCAATTATACATATAATGGGATACATGTATATAAATTTATGTGGGGTCAGTGGGCCGGTTGAGGCCATTGGGCCGGTTCTGGCCATTTTCAACTTTACAAGTCGAAATATAAGCTAAATAAAATCGAATCTTTTTTTGCTCTATGGCAAAATGCATATTTGTCAATGGTCTTCGTTGACAAGTGACACAATAAATCTTATTGTTAACAGTTTGTGTTTGGTCGATGCGAATAAGTGTTGCGGAATTTTTTATTGAGATTGTTATCCAAAACCTTAAGGAACCCACTGTAAGTAATCTTAATATATATTTTTAATCCTTTTGATGTTTTATTTGAAAATAAGTTGTACCCATTATAAAAGGGTAAAGTAATATGTTTTTGAGGTTATTTTTAGCAAATTGGTTGTTTAAACATGATTTTTCGATGTGGCCATTACTGACACAAGAATTTATACAAATGTATGGGTTGTGGCCACGTTGGTGGCCACAAGTGGCTCCCATACAGTACTAGTTTTGGCCATTATCTAAAAAATGTACATATCCGCTAATTTTGATATTTTAACTTAATAAATTATTATGTTTCTTCTTCAGAACTGTGAAAATGACTCCGGCAAATAAGAAGAAAGATGCTATTGAGCACTCAAAACGCAAACTTTTTTGTTATTCACCATCGAAAGTGATTTTGGCACTCGATGCTATAAAAGGAGGTATGAAGGTATCTACTGCTAGTAAAAACTACAAAGTCCCCCGTAGTACTTTGCGTAACAAAATATGTGGACGTGCACCAGCGGCCTCAGGTCACGTAGGACCACAAGCTGTACTTGGTATAGAAATAGAGATGTCACTAGTCAGGTGGATTAAAGATTGTGCCCGGGCAGGTTTTCAAATTAACAGGGAATGTTTATTAGATTCCGTAAAGAAGATTGTTGTTACTGGCAACATCAATACTCCTTTCATCAATAATCGCCCTGGGAGGACATGGTTTGAGCCATTTATGACGAGACATCCTGATTTAAGCAAAAAACATGCAGAGTACATAAACAAGGCACGCGCATTGATAACCGAAGAAAAAATCAGAAACTGGTTTGAAGAAGTCATTAGTTTGTTAGGACCTGATGGATGTAAGATTTTTGAAGATCCTGCTCGAGTATGGAACTGCGATGAAACTTCATTCTTCTTAGCCCCCAAAGGAGGACTTGTCTTAGCGACGAAAGGCGAACATGTTTACGACACTTCAAAAAACAGTGATAAAGAAAATATCACTACTCTGTTTACAGTAAATGCTCTTGGGGAACTAGCTCCACCTCTGACACTTTACAAATACAAAAGAATGAATTCAGATGTAGTTCAAAATGCACCAAATCGTTGGTCTATTGGTAAGACAGACAAAGGGTGGATGACTGCTGAGTCTTTCTATGAATTTATTGGTAATGTGTTCCTGCCTTATCTCAAAGAAAAGGGTACAATATTTCCAATCGTATTATTTTTAGACGGACATAAATCCCATCTGACTCTTCACCTGAGTTCACTTTGCAGAGACAACGGAATTATCGTCATAGCCTTGGTTCCAAACACAACACATATGCTGCAGCCACTGGACGTGGCTGTATTTTTTCCTTTAAAGCAACGTTGGTTGAAGTACATTCGTAAGTGGAGAATTGATAATAAAGGACAAGAAATAACTAAATTTAATCTCCCTTCTGCTTTGAACAACATTCTGATAAATGATACAAATTTTTCTAATAATGTGAAAGCTGGATTCAAGTCTTGCGGACTTTATCCATTTGGTCCTGATTTTGTAAACTATAAAAGAATTATAACTGCACCAAAACATACTGAAACTAATGTAAACATGCGCCTAGTGGAATCGACCCATCTACAGTATTTGGAGAGTAAAATTGAACCAAATATGCTTAAGGATTTCAAAGTCACTTACAGCACTGGTATGGATTGGACAGGTTGTACTGAAGGGTTGTTCCTGTATAAAGTATGGCTGGCCTTCAAAGACGATAATACTGCATTGCCAAATACAGATCTTACTTGTATTAATCTAGATCGAGTTACAACGCCTCCAGAAACCCCTGTTATTGAACCTTCATTTCCAATAGCGGTAAACGAAGAAATCTTGGACGTATCAGCATCAACATCTAAAGATATATATGTATCCTCTTCTGAGATTGTAGAATTGAATATGCCGACTAATGCCGCAGAATTAGTGAAAAAATGCGTCATATGGCCTGAAAAGAAGACAAATACTGTTGCTGAGATTGATATTAAAATGATATTGCCACCACCATTGTTTACAGGTACAACCAAAAGGCAAAATTCTTTTTATACTTTCGAAATCGAACTCTCAGGTCTAAATTTGCGCTAAATCTTATTTTTTTATAAGTTTATTGTATAACTTGAATAATAAACATCGATTCATAATCGTTACTTTGTTTAATTTAGATTAAAAAAATGTAAGTTCCCTATATAGATTCATGTGGCCAAAACCGGCACACGGGTTTGGCCAGAACTGATTAAATTGTGGCCACAACTAATGCATGGGTCCAGTTCAACGAAAAAAATATATTTAAAAATAATTAAAGAACTGTTACTGGATATATTTACATATATTAAACACAGGTATTTTTATTGTACATTAATGTTGGAAAAATTATAATTTACATTTATGTGCAAGTTTGGTGCTCATTCAAAAACGAAAAAATCCTTAAGGTGGCCACAACCGGCCCACTGACCCTGTATTGTATATATAATATATAGCAAAAAATCTCACACAGGTAAGGCCAGTAGGTGGGTATACTTGGTATTAGTTATATCTATATACTCGTTTATCTATTTTCCTTATTTTTACTTCAAAATAATTACTGTATAATACTAATAAGATTGTAAAAGAAAACCAGGTAAAAAGAAATGCAATTGAATATATCTGTATGTATTGAAGTTATTGTTACAGGTATATTAATTCGAATGAGTTCCAACAATTCAGGGCTGTCAATTAGTGAATTGAAGATTTTAAATACAAATAATAAGTCAGTAAATATTGTTACAATAATAACATAAAATGGCATTACCGAATAATATAGTAAATACATAGTTCTTATAAGCATCTCTACGACAATGAAGACCAATGGCTCTTAAGTTTGGTGTGGGAACCTAATTCATAGAATACCTGATACAAAAGGCCCACACTCGGGCCTTCAAATTTCTAGTACAAAAAATGTTTTCATCATTATTTCATTCCGATCAAATGGAATGGCAATATACTATTCAGGCAGTCTAAGAGAGACAGAGCGCTGTATTCTCATTGGCTCTGTTGGGACTAGAACCGTATGGTACTAACCCACAGTCATGTCGACTTCCGTTCAAATCTATATGAAAGGCATTTTTCTGGGTATTATTTGTTCTGTGGGTGGGGAAGTTACACATAATGTAGGGCCTGATTAACGGTTTCATGAAAATTGATCCCCCGACAGTTGGCCTGCTGACAGTTGATCCCCTAAAGGATTATTTCTGCTGTACATCCTCATTTGTAAATTAAGAATGCAGAGAGAATCTCCGTATCTTGTTCTTCTTCGTATGGTGGAGGAGAGTTGGTGCAGGTCATAGTGGGATGCTGACATTATTCTGACAGTCGTTACTTGGTTCAGCACAGATGTGCCATAAGGAAACAGGTGAAGGGGATATTCTTCTACGATGTGTTCTGTTGTTTGAATATGTCCACATTTACAAAGTTCTAAGTCATTTAGGCCTCATTAATGCATCATATATACACAGCGGCTGTGACTGCACCGGATGCGGTTTAATGAGGTACACGTCTTCCGAGGGAGAGAGGACCTTGGCAATATAATAGTAGGGTCTACAACAAGGTGCTTGTTTTTCACGTCCGAGGTCTGCCACTGAGTTCGCCACGACTCTTCAGGGGGGTATCGCGATAGAAGCAGTCTTTCAAAAGGATTTCCTGGCCGTCAGGCGCCTGGCCGGGAGGTTTGAAGAGTCATCGTAAAGTGCAATGTTACCATATAATAATTATATAGAAAGAGTTTACTGCAGTAGAAGACTAAATCGATCAGTTATTTTCTGAGAAAATCTTTAAAACCAGTTTTCTCTACACGAGTTCTGTATATCATATGCTCATGCTTAATGTGATTCCATCGACCGACTTTGACCTCTATACTGTCAGGGGTCGAACCAGTTGCATTCCGCGGGTCACTTTTCATATAATAAATAGTGTTGCCGCAACAGAAAACATCCGTTTTCTTATAATTTCAGAAAAAAACTTTTGGACCTTTTTCTAGAGCCTCCGAACTGTTTAGTGTTTTATGTAACGCGCTGCCTGTTCGTCATATAATACTGTTTATTGCTAAACATTTACTGTCGTACTAATAAACGTCTTTTAAATTTTACACAGCTGATAAATAAATAATCGTTCATGTAAAAACAATGCTAATAATCTATGTACATACTTTGTCCTCAATCAAACTGCCATGCAATCACTACGACATATATTATATTACTTAACTATTTACACTGAATGTACACTCCTCTTGCATCCACAAGAAAATGCTTCCAATGAAACAGTCGTGTCATTATGAGATATAAAATAACTGTAATATAAAACCACGTGACTAAAAGTTTTATCAATAAAAAGAAGAAAAAACGTGACATAAGCTGATGATAACATTCATTTAGAGTTCACAGGACATAGGTTTCTAAGGTGGTCAATATGGACCCATGGGGATCTACACAGGTTCACAAAGTGGTCAATATGGACCCATGGGGATCTACACAGGTTCACAAAGTGGTCCATATGGACCCATGGGGATCTACACAGGTTCCCAAAGTGGTCCATATGGACCCATGGGGATCTACACAGGTTCACAAAGTGGTCCATATGGACCCATGGGGATCTACACAGGTTCACAAAGTGGTCCATATGGACCCATGGGGATCTACACAGGTTCACAAAGTGGTCCATATGGACCCATGGGGATCTACACAGGTTCACAAAGTTGTCCATATGGACCCATGGGGATCTACACAGGTTCCCAAAGTAATCCATATGGACCCAAGATGATACTGACAGTTCTTATAAATTGGGATTGGGGTAGCCGTAGCTCAGTGGATTAGAGCGCAAGGTCCCGGATAGACCACGAGGTTCTTGGTTCGAGTCCCGGATTTTTTCAGTTTCTTGTTTCATTCTAAAAGTATACTTCAACGAGTTATTCTAAAAAAATGGGTTCAATTTATAATATAATAGCTGATGTGTGCCCGGCCTTGCTCGGGTTTTTTTTTTTAATAAAGTTATGAAGTTGTGAATTCTTGCTTGTCGTTTGGGCGCCATCATTGATTGGACAGTGAAATAAATGCCTTGTAATGAATATTACTATCTCTAAACAAATAAACATTAATTTGATAATTTTATACCATTTCAAACGTTTATTTTTTCAAAACGTATAAATTATAAAGTTCTTAAGTAGGTACTTACTTGTGTATTTCATTTTGAAAATATTCTACCCGAAAAAACCTTCTACTTGTAACTTGAATATGTAATCTTTGGCTAACCAGAGTGGTATATCTATGGGCTAACCTCAATAAAATATGGCGGGTTCAATGTTTTTTATACTAACTGTAAAATGTTAAATCAACGGTTTCACACAATGGATTACATTCAAACTACTCTCTAAACCTTCCCGGCACTAATAAGAATAAATTGTACTATGTTTAGCGAAATAGTTTAGTGACGAAATGCTGATAAGGACATAGAAAACAAAGCAAATCTAAAATTCCACTTCAATCGGACTAATGAGGCCCCAGAAAACGGCTATCAAGTTCCGACCAAAACTAGGAAATTCCACCATAGGATTAACAATTATCAGTGTCGCCCTCGTACGTAAGTGCGTCGAATTTCTGTAATTTAATTCCCTATTCAGATTGTTCCCAAGTTCAGGGTCCTAAGTACGAGGAAAATATAACGTAATAATATATTGATAAGTTGTATTGAAAATTAAATTTAACTATCAGAAGGTCGCATATTTATGTACAACCAGAAAAGGAAATACGATATGTTATTTTATTTTGGTACATGGAACAGGCAATATGCCCAAACTTACATACATGAATGTTTACAGAGCAATAATAATCAATAAGTACAATAAACAACAACACACATTATCTCGCTAAAATGATAATAAGAATGAAAAATAAGTGAAAGGTCGAAAACATATTATAAAGTAGGTGTATAAACTAACTCCTTATTGCGACCTGCGCTGATGGTACACTGTTTTGGTAATTAATAAAGGGTATCATCACATCATCAGTTTGATATTAATGATAAAACTTTTTTTAATTGTTTAATTATGTCATTAAAAATGTCTATTTCATTATTAGAGCAGTGCGTAGTATTGTAATTTCTTAATATACGTGGTAAAGGAGAAAAATATTCCATATTTGTGTGATAGGTTTTTAAAAAAAATGTCTTTCATCCTCCTTGTTGATTTTCTTGTCGGTGTATTAATGATGATTTGTGATGAAATGTTTGGTGTATCAATTGATGCCTGTATAATTTTATTACATCAGAAAGTTTACGTCTGGCTGACAGAGACTGTAGTTAATAGTGCGAAATTCGATCATTGTGCCTTCCAAATTGATCAGATAAACCTTCACGATATGCCATCAAACGGGTTAATTTTCTTTGTATGTATTTGATTCTGTAATTATGAATCTCGTAATTAGGAGACCAAATGGTGAATGCGGATTCCAAAATACTTGGCACAATTGATTCATATAATGTTGTTGTTATTTCTGCAATATTTAGTATCTGTATGTTTATTGAAATTAAGTGACGAGTCAAATATCACGCCAAATTCTTTGCTTGAATGTTGTGTTCAATAAAGCGATGTTATTTGTGTGATGGGTATTTGAAAATATATTTCTGTTCTCTGTGAGGGAAATTGCAGTGCATATTAATATGTTGCAAGATATTATTATTAACACGGTCAAGGTATTCCTAGAATTATTAGCAATTACATTATGTTCACCTTGAAATCACAGAGTTATATTGAACGGGAATCAAATGCCATCGCTATAACTGCATCTGTGTGCATCTACTGATTACTACTGAATACTCGTTTTTTCCAGTTTACTCTCACGACGGTTAGCTCTATCTGGGAGGGGGGGTGAGGTCATTCCACCTACCATGTTTGTTCCTTCACTGTTATTGAAAACTTAGCTTTTCCTTTTTATTCATCAAAATTACCTATCAAAATAATTAATACCTTTTTGTTATTAATTCTTTGAGATATTTTTAATTAATTATTTTTTATGTAGACTTAGTAACGACATTATTTAAAACAACCACACAGCATCCTCAAATGATACAATGGCCCTGAGGTAGGTTATTTTCTTCGGAGTCTTCCTGTATCGAATTTACCCCTTCAGTAATCATTAAATCTGACGGCCTCCATGGTCGAGGGGTAAGGTTCCCGACTACGAATCCGAAGATCGCGGGTTCAAATCCCGGCGTGCGCAAGTAAATTTTATTTAATTAGTTTGTGTTGTTTCACAATTAATTCATTTAAAAAAAATAATATATAGTACATTTGCGCACGTTCCATAGTGGAAGATACTCTCAGTATCGCCCTGATGAAAGACCACCATTCAGAATTGAAACGTTGCTTGAAATAGCTTTTAGCCGTGTCTAGTGACCAGATTCACCACCTTCCTCTGCCCCTTCTCTTTCCCCTCCCCAATACCTTCAGCCTCAAAACATTCCCCAATTGGAAATGCCATAGTCTCACTGACTCCAGACGGTTGGGAGCAGTTGAGACTCTTGTGCGGTATTCATATAAAAAAAATTTAAAAAAAGATTATAATATTATTTAGATCCTTCATAAAAGCCATTTCGGCGCTAATAAGAATGAACGTTGATTTTTATTATATTTTATTAATAATGATAATAATTGCAAAGAACTAAAATAAAACATAAAAAAAAAATTAAAAACATTTTGTGTATCGTCATTAATTGTTCTCTCTTCCAAATACCGTAAATCTTATTTCTTTTCACCGACTATATTCGGGAGTAGTCTTTTCTGCAAGTAAAGCTTGCCCGAGTTATCTCGGGTTTAGTCCTTGGGCGGTTAATGAATTTGGCGGACTATTGGTGATCAATCGAAACCAAAATATTGAACGAATAAGTCAAAAAACCCGATTATCGAAACATTTCTATTTACTGTGATGAGAAGCAATTTACAGTATAATTCTACAATTCCTCCGTTTTATAAGATTCGCCAACAAAAAGTGTTTGTTCCAATAGAAGATCTTAATTGTACTTTTTTAAATAGCCTACTTAACCAAATCGATTTATCATCAAGGCGCATAGTAAGAGTTTTAGTATTTCTCTTCAAAACAGCGAATGTCAGATTGGACGCCCTGGATTTAACGACCTAACCGTGAGTGTACCTACCCGTGATACGAAACAGACAGAACTGAATATTCCAGCATCTGCAAATAATTATTTCCTTAGACTGCACAGACTTGGTAATGAGTATACTTCTATTATTGATGTGCAGCGTTAAAACACTGTGTCCAGGCTAGTTTATTTCAATGTTTTTATTAGATTTGTTTATGCAGTTTTTTCGTGTTGACCTTTTCTATACAGTTAAATTCAACAACATAACCAGCAAATTTATTTATGTCAAATTCGGGGTGCCCCAAGGAAGTATTCTGGGTCCAATCGTGTTCTTAATTTACACAAATGAGCTATGTCACATATAATGTGAAGGCGAAATCAGTTTTGCAATTAATTATGGGAAAAATTGGTCATAATCGTTCAAGAAAGCAGAAATCACTCTAAATAGAATGAAAAGATAGCTAGGCTATCACTCACCCACAAGCATATCTCCATCCACTATTTATTATTGCTTATGTCGCCGCTGCGGCACCATGTCGCTATGCTTGTTTGCTATGTCGGAGTACAAAGGGTTAAAAGTTGCTTTTCATTGTTAACATAATAAACATTAAACTTTTTTGTACATTTCTTTTAGTTCACTTTTCCCCCGTACCTAAAATAATTCTCTGTTCTACAAAATATTCCAATAGATATATTGTATTGTAATGTTTTGTGATACTTATACACTGTTTTACAAACAAATAAATAGAAAAGTACCCAAATGGATTTCCGTGTTTATATTTATGTAAGAGCATAAACCGCGGTAGTTCATTTACTTATTTATTATTCACAAATTAGTAAATTTGTTTGCACTACTGCCAATAATAAATTAATTAATCAAATGTATCGGTGACTGACCTTAATAAGGAACTCCAGTCCATTTTTTTTATCAATAATGACTTTCGAACTTAAAACCTGTGTAATTCTTGTTTTTATTTCATTTCTAAAGTCAGTTTTTATAGTAAAAAATATTTTCTATCAAATATATGCTATGTTTTAAGCTTAGAATGTCAAATGTAAAAACAAGGATGAGCTTTACCGTACATAATTTTATATTCTATTCATAGTAAACCATAACTAAACATAAGTAATAACATTGTTTACCTTTTTAGAAACCTTAACTCTAACTAACCATCACGCCGTTTCCCCGCAGGGGTAGACCGAGAAGACGGACCGCCAAATAACTCGATCTTGGCATACACTTCTTGCTTCATTCACTTTCATACAACGTCTCATACATTCTCTTCTGTTATTCCGACTTCTGACATAGCCCGACTGAGGTATTTGATTCAGTTGATCGCGCCACGTCTTCCTTGGATGATTATTCAGTGGATATTAATGAGGATATTTTTATAAATTATTGTGGGAGCATATTTTCCATTTAAACTTTAAGTCGGTAAAAATACACATTCATTTGAATTAATACTGTTATTAAATACAGAGGATATTTCTGACTAAAAATATGTTTATTTAGATTCGCAAGTCGGCTTATTGCTAAGACATTCAAAGTTCTGTTATTTGGAGGTATCCATATTCCAAAATACTTCCCTAGATTTATGGCTTCTGCAATAGTGATACGAATTGTACCCGGGAATATCGTAAAACTCACAAGGTCCGAAAAAAAATACATTTATTAGTAAAGTACGTCAATCCTTTTCAGTTTTATTTTTTATTTTTAAATTGAATGTAAATCAAATTTAATAATGTTATCATTAAGTTCTGCAAGTATTTTTAGTTCTACGAATTAAATACAAAAACAATTATTAGATTTAAAATAAACATGAAACGGGTCCCAGTATAATATATATAGCAAATTTCAAGAGTGGAAGATACTCTCAGTATCTCTCTGGTTAAAGACCACCATTCAGAATTAAAACGTTGCTTGAAATCGCTTCAAGCCGTGTTTGGTGACCAGATCTGAATAGCCAGGTATTTCCCCATCTCCCTCTTCCCCTTCTCCTTCCCCTCCCCAATACCTTCAGCCTCACAACACTCCCCATTTGGGGATGCCATAGTCTCACTGGCTCCAGACGGTTGTGAACAGTTGGTACTCTTCTGCGGTATTCATATAAAATAGTACTTGTCTATTGACGTAATGCTTAGTTTTTTCATGTCAAATTACCTCGCATTTTGCGTTTGAAACCATTCAGGTAAGTTTATTTATTTTCAATAGAATATACTCGTTTTGTTTGATCGTCCCGTCTCAGTGTAGTCATTGCCTGATGCATAATGTAACTCTTATCTTTACATAACTTTGATACAATGGAACCTTTTCCGCACAACAAGAACACTACAATTTTTGTTTCCAATTTGCAATCTGTTTGCAAGATTTTACAATAATATGGACTTTGACCATTGTTGACCGCTTTACAAAAATCGTTATCTCAGCCCCGGGGTCAGGAAACTGCTATTTTTGAACATAGATAACAAACTTGTCATTTAGGCAAATATTTTGTACACGAAGGTGATCAAATACTTTAAAAATGAGCACGTATTTAACCCTTTGGATGCCAGGAAACGATTAATCGTTGTGATTGGAATGTGTGAGAACTGCCAACGGTGAAAATTGTGACCAAAAATGAAAAGGTGGGGACATCTTATTGATCTATACGATATATAATAACACTTGTTTCATTCGTAATCTTTGGCAGGAATGGAAAATCAAATCAGATGCCGGACTTTCTAACAATGATATTCATGGGCCATAGAAGGAAATGGTTTTACATCGTATCTTTTTACCTTTAATGAAATAGTACATAGCCTTAGTTCGAAGCGATTACTTCACCCACGTGCGACCAGTCTGCTGTAATGGTAGAGAGGAGTATGTGGAAGATGGGTGTGTTGATAGCGAAACAACTTCTCTGCGTGATTCATTAGATAAGGACACTATAACCAGACATTCTCATTTAGAGATATATTCAATGGATATTCGCGGTGGATATTCATAAACCTAAATTAAAATATAACTTTTCCTCACTTAGCACAAAAAAATTTCCTTCCCACATTAAACCCGCGTTCTATACTGATAACAATTTAGGTAAATTACTAAAAAATACTAAAGATAGAGAACATAAATTAAGCCACTCAGGTATTTACCAACTATGTTGTAATGATTGTCCATCGTTCTACATAGGTAAAACAACTAGAAATATAAGTATTAGAGTCACAGAACATTTAAGATGCTTAAATAATAATAACTTCTCAGAATTTGCCAATCATCTAATTTCCAAAGATCACACTTTTAACAAGGACACAGGGGTTACAATTCTTCACCGTAACAATAAAAGCAAAAAATTGGATAACTTAGAAGCACTCGAAATTAGAAAATCCCTGAATAATAATGCTAGTATTTTAAATAACCAAATTAACTTATCTTTTAGTCAAATTCTGAATATTTTTCCAATAAATCGCTCTGTTCTTCCCGGAAATCCTACAATTACCCCTATCCATTTGCTTACCCCCCACTCCAACACCTAAAATTTATATGTCTTGTCAATATTCTATATCATTATTCTATATCATACAACAATAACACCGACAGAATACCGCTATTAAATTCACTCCCGTTTAAAACAATATAAATAAATATTTTTCACATATTTGTATAAAAACAATACTATAACATACGTGCAATTACATTATCAGTGCAATAAAGAAGTTTCGAGATATTTCCAAGTCTCAGTGTGAACCTAAATCTAAATTTTAGAATCTGATTTACTGTCAAAATAATTGATAACTCGCCGATCACTCAGTCCGAATACTGTCAGTGTGTGTGTGCATGTGCGTGTGCGTGTAAGCCGACTCTACGTTGCAAGCATCGAACATTAGTCCGCCTATACGACGCAGGGCCGCTAAACCTTTTCGGACCGCATCTCGCAGAAATAAGATGGACACCTGTGATACCTATTCTTTTATCACTTTGGCAAATAATATTATACATACTTTAAATACTACTATAATGGATCCAACAAACAAATTCAACAAAGAACAAATGGGAAAATTGACACCCAAACTCTCGGAACTACTGGGAAATATAAGCCTAGTTGCAGCTAAAATGGGCTTTTTAGAAGGTGAACTTAAGACTTATCAACGTATCTCAGAGAACCAGCCGCTCCAGCCTCCGCCCCAGTCCCTGCCAAATACTACCAATCATGGGGTACAAATAGCTCAAATGTGCGAAGCAGCCGACGAGTTAGAGGAAAGAAAGGTGAGAGCAAACAATCTAATCGTTACAAATGTACCCGAAAGCACATTGGTGAATCAATTGGACCGAGTCAATCAGGACAAACTGGAAATAATAAAAATACTTACCAAAATCGACAACACGCTTGTCGAAAACTCTGTAAACGTTTTCCGTATTGGTGTGGTGAAACCAAATAAAATCAGACCACTGAAAGTTATACTCAACAATCCGTCGCAAGTCTTAAATATATTGCGTAGAAAAAACCTAACATTGTCAAACACTGAATATAAAATTTTTCGGACCAAACTCCGTTGCAAAGGCAATATCTTTATGATCTTAGACAATCCCTGGCAAACCGTACCCTGGAAGGGGAAGTAGGACTGACAATAAAATTTATTAATAACAAACCATCGATAATAAAAAATGTCTCAAAAAACCTAATCCCATAAATGGATGCTGCCCAAGTAACCGAAAATGCCGGACCAAATGCCCTGAAAAAATAAAAATCTACTACCAAAATACAAGAGGACTTCGTACGAAACTACATGATCTTAAAACAGCAGCACCTTTACACAGACATGATATATTCATCCTTACTGAAACTTGGCTCGTCCCAGAAATAAAGTCTCCAGAACTTGGTTTTACGAACCACAAGATATTTCGGTGCGACAGAAACTCAAAATCTAGTACCAAATCAAGAGGAGGCGGAGTTCTGATAGCAACTAAGGAAACTTTATCAGTAAAAAAACTAAACACAAAATAGCTCGCTGGAGCAATTATTTTTGCAAATTATTACCCCCATGGAAAAAATCATCATTGGAACTATATACATACCGCCAAACTCTGATATTCAAACATACAAGAAACACTGTGAAGACATTGAATTTCTCACTTCAAAACATCCTACATCTAAAATTATTATCGTCGGTGATTACAATCTTCCCAATTTGAAATGGAATTTTAGTGACAATGGCTATATTATAAATGAAAGTTGTAATGACCCAGCACGTGAAGTGATAGATACCATAAACTATTTGAATTTACATCAACATAATTTTGTGTACAATATATGTGACCGCCTTTTAGATCAAGCTCTCTCTAACTGCTCTAAACTGTCTGTTGAAAAGTCAAACGATCCGCTCATAACGGTGGATAGTCATCATCCTCCCCTACACATTACAGTTAATATGTACATATACAAACCCACATTGAAACAAACAACACTCAACTTCAAAAACGCCGATTACATTTCTATTAATTACCAGTTCAGTAATACTGATTGGACTTTCTTGACTGATGATAGTAATATCGAACAAACCTTAGAAAAACTTTATCAAACATTTTCCAACAATATAAAATCTTATGTACCATCGTATTCACCAAAACACAGAACATATCCAATTTGGTTCTCCACGGACCTTATATTACTGCTCAAACAAAAAAAACAGTTACACAAATTTTTAAACTTACTCACCTAATCGATGACTACTCAAACTTTTCAGCAACAAGAAAAAAATGTAAAATACTATCCAAACTGTGCTATAAAGCACACACCACCTCCATTGAGAAAAATGCACTGGAGTCAAAAAACCTGTGGAATTTTGTAAAAAAATTAAACAATGAAAGCTCAGACTACCCCCCTACAATGCACTATGATGGAAAAATGGCTAATAGCACCATCGACATTGTTAATTTGTTTGCGGATCATTTCCAAAGCGTATACGAAGACGAAATATCTGAAAATAAAATACCATCATATACATATCATAACACGTTACATTTACAGAACTGCCACATTACACGGGAATCTTGCCTAAAAAAAATACTTTCCCTTGACCCCAACAAATCTGCAGGCCCAGATAACATTCCGCCAATATTTTTTAAACAATGCGCATCTACAATATCAAGTCCACTTACCATATTATTTAACAATTTACTTTCTTCTGGACATTTTCCAACTCGTTGGAAATCTAGTTATATTACCCCAATTTTCAAAAAAGTTGATGACACAGACATAAAAAACTATCGTCCCATATGTATACAATCAGCACTCCCAAAAATTTTTGAATCCCTTGTTCTCGACTTAATTTATCCATCAATACTCAAAGTAATTGATAAAAAACAACACGGGTTCGTCAGTGGAAGATCAACTACTACTAATCTATTACTTTACCAAAACTATATTACGGAATCCTTCACGAATAAAAAACAAGTTGACAGTATCTATACAGACTTTTCAAAAGCTTTCGATAAATTATCCCATAAATTATTACTTAGAAAATTATATGCACTAGGACTGAGAGGCAACATGTTGGATTGGTTCTCAAGTTACTTATCTAACAGAATCTTGTTCGTCAAAATTAAGTCTTTAAAATCTAAAGTACTTAATGCAACTAGTGGTCTGCCGCAAGGAAGTCATCTCGGTCCCATTCTATTCCTAATATTCATTAATGACATAATAACCTGTTTCGACGATGTAGAAGTTCTACTTTTTGCCGATGATATTAAACTATACAAAGAAATATCCAATATTAGCGACTGCATAATCTTACAGTTAAACATCGATAAATTACATAATTGGTGTATCGCTAATAACTTATTTCTCAACGTTGATAAATGCAAGACACTGACATTTTGTCGAATCAAAACCCCGTTATCATTTAACTACGCTATAGATAACAAAATCTTGGAAAAAGTCAACGAAATTAGTGATCTCGGAGTTTTGTTTGATACACAATTAAATTTTGTAAATCACATACAACAAATAACTAATAAAGGTATGAAGACACTGGGATTTATAATTAGAACTATCAAAGACTTTGATTCGCTGGAAGTTATAAAAATCGTATATTTGTCATTAGTGCGCAGCATATTAGAATACAATTCAATAGTGTGGTCCCCATACTATCTCATTCATATAAAAAATATTGAACGCGTGCAGCGCTAATTTTTACGTTTTATTAACTTCAAACTACACATACCAATACAACACATAAACTATACATTCTTGCTAAATACACTCAAAATACATACTTTAGAAAACAGAAGAAAAATAACAGACTTAACTTTTTTTTTAAAATTATTTATTCCTTATTAGACTGTTGTGAACTCCTGCAACTAATCAATTTCAAAGTACCTCATCGACAAACTCGGCAAAATATGTTATTCTGTAACAATAATTCTGGGACAAACTACCAAATGCATGCACCCATTTCTCGTCTACATATACTTGGAAATAAATTCACCTCTGCTATAGATATATTTAATATAAGTTTACCCATATTTAAAAGATACCTGAACGATATTTTTATGTTGCAACAATTATAAGAGCATCGTATAAGAGCTATTGTTTAATTATTATGTTTTATATATATATTATCTTTATACTCATCTACAATCCAAAAACTTGTTCCTCTTTCTATGTCATAAATATGTTACACTTATATACCAACTATGCATCATGTTATTTTTTTTCTTTTAAGTTCTGTACACATAATCAAATAAATAAATGTTAAATATGTAAAAGCCCTTTTGGGCGTTAATGAATGAATAAATAAAAATAAAATAAATCATAAGTTAGTTATAATATTCTCCTGATGAAGGAATGGTGCTTTCGAAACCCCGTAAAGTTTTAATAAAATAAAAGTGGTCTACAACAAATTTTTGTGTTTTTTATTGTC
This sequence comes from Halesus radiatus, assembly GCA_022606495.2. Classification (NCBI taxonomy): domain Eukaryota; kingdom Metazoa; phylum Arthropoda; class Insecta; order Trichoptera; family Limnephilidae; genus Halesus; species Halesus radiatus. Next base: position 15,453 of record JAHDVE020005227.1, on the reverse strand, counting down.
TATAAATTTGTATTCATTGTTTATTTGTTTATTTCTATATACGGCCCAGCGCGTGCCATTCACATAAAGGTGTGAAAAGTGGAATTGTAACAACATTAACAATAAAAAAAGATGCAAATTTATCGTAACATATTACAGTTTCTGCTCCTGCTCTAAATTCCGCAACTCCTGCTTGTTCTCTTCTGTTTCAATTTAATGTTACTAATGGTACTAACAACGTTTCATACTTTTCCATGCCTTATTTTATGTTATCATTTTTTATTACGCCAATAGCACAATACATATGCATTTTTATAAAACCTACTTTTAAAACATTGGTATTGTACTTGTGTGTGATTTTAAAACGCCCATTAAAATCTTATTACACGTATGTACTGTGTATGGTGTATGATAATAACAGTAAATTCTGTTAACTGTCTTAACTAATGAAATGTATTTTTGTTTGTTTCTTATTATCACTTTATGTCATTTTATGTCACTTTATGTCATTTTAAAAAAAAAATTTGGGATATTTTTATAGGTCCCCTATTTCACATGACTACCAAAAAAAGCAAAGAAAAACGAAAGAAGAAAACCGTGAATTTAGACTTGAGTGGACCGACACCTTCGCGTTTATTCAAAACTTAGATGGCCTTCCGACATGTCTTTTGTTAGGAATAATTGGCGCATAACAAGAAGTCAAATTTGAAGAGACACTTTACAAATAAACACACTTCATTTAGCACTAAATATCCTGTCGGTAATGCAAGGAAGCAAGCAGTTGAGGAACTCCAGAAGACTCGAGAGACATCAACTTCTGTATTCAACAACTGGATGCAATCTTTCAGTAAAGTTAATATGGCAAGTTTTGTTGTTAGTCGAGAGATTGCTAAGAGAGAACCATACACAGACGGCGAATACATTAAAAGTTGTTTTGTAAAGGCATCCGAAGAACTATTTCGGGATTTTAAGAACAAGGCAGAAATTAAAAAACAAATTAAACAGTTACCGTTGTCTGCCAAAACAATGAAAGATAGAACAATTAAAATATCTTCGAATATAACCATCCAGCAAATCGAACATCTAAAATTGGTTTCGGCTTTATCAATAGCAGTTGACGAGTCTCGTGACATAAATGCAAGTTTCGCTTTTTGCAAGATTTGTTTCTCGTACAGGTCCTAAAGAAGAACTTTTAGGATTATTGCCACTCAAAGGTCAGACGCGTGGAGAGGATATCGCAAACGCTGTAATTGAATGTATTGAAAAAATTGCGTCGATTTCAACAGACGGGGCAAAAAGTGCGACCGGCCATAGAAAGGAGTTTGTTTGTTGCTCTTTTCAAAGAAAAAAATAATCACGAGATACTTTCTTACATTTCCAAAAGAAATTTGTAAAGTTATGGAATTGGTGATTACGATTGTTAACTCCATTTTAACTAAAGCTCTTAATCATCGCCAATTCAAAGAATTTTTAGTTGAAATGGAGAGTGAGTGCGGTGATCTTCTGCTTCATATCAAGGTACGTTGGTTATCAAGAGGGAACGTTTTAAAGCGTTTCGAATCGCTGTTTCCAGAAATCAAAGCATTTCTCCTCGAAAAGGGTGTTAACTATCCAGAACTAACAGACGAAAAGTGGATTCAAAACTTTTATTTCGTGGTAGACCTTACGTCTCATCTAAATCAGCTTCATCATAAACTACAAGGGAAAGGAAATACTATTTTTTCGATGTTAGAAGAAGTCGTTTCATTTGAAAATAAATTATCCCTCTTTGCTCAAGATTTTGCAAGGGAAACATTATTTCACTTTCCGAGTCTGCTGAAGCATCGCCAAAAAAATAATTCTTTCATTGACAAGCAATACTTCAAAACAACCATTTTAAATATGAGGGAAGCATTTCTCAGCAGGTTTCAGGAATTTAAAAACAGCAGAGCGCCCTTACCATTCGTCAAACATCCTCTTAATGCTTCGGTAAAAGATTTGATTTTTTCTCCTTTTGGCATTGACGTTGGTAACTTTGAAATACCATTGCTAGATTTCAAAAACAAGTAAATATGGAGCTCTAAATTTGAACGTCTTGATTTAGAAATATTGCAGAAGAACAAAGAAGGAGAAGAAGGTCTACCTTGAAAGACCCAGAGAAGGAAGACATGATCATATTCAACGCTTGGAATAGTATCCCCAACTCTTATGACCAGCCGAAAAAACTCGCTTTTTCTGTTCTATCCCTTTTCGGTTCTACATATTCATGCGAACAATCTTTTTCAAGCATGAATTTTATCAAGAGTAAACTGAGAAGTCGTCTTATTGACGAGAATCTAGAATCGTGCCTAAAATTAAAAACAACAACATACAAACCTGACTTACTCAAACTTTCCAAGGAGATGCATGGGCAAGGGCATGGTTCGCATTAAGTACTTATTATGATTGTCATTTGACTGATTTACGGCCGTTCTTCCCAACCTTACTGAGCAAAGGCTGAGCCGGAATTTTCCCTCAGCACTGTTCAAATGCACAAATTCGCATTTCCCAACGAAATCTCAGTCAAACGTAGGATCATCTTAAGTTATCGAATTCTGTGGATTAGAGTTCTCCTCAGTGAAAGACTAGTTATAAAAAGTGTCAACAGAGTATCAAATGACAGCGTAAACGTCAAATGTCATAGATATCTATGGTCTCAAACGTCATTCGTTTCGCGAACTATTTTCTGTACCTATTGTATTGACAGTTTTGAACATGGAGAGCGAAAATGAAGATATTTTTAATGTAATACCAATAGCGGGTATGGACAGAGTATATGAAGACAGTGACGATGGAGATATTATTGACATAATTCAAATAGTGGAATGGGCGGAAGTAATTGACGGTAATATCGGGCTACACAGGCGGCGACAGGATGTAGATTTCGATTACGTCGAAATGTTAAATGAAAAGAATTTTTTAACCGTTTTAGAATGTCAAAAACATGTTTCTTATATGTTTCATGTCGATTTCGTGTTAAGACTGATTGAAAATTGAAAGAACGCACAGAAGACAAACGTCAACAATGTTTACTTCCGTTTTCGCGGCATCGGTAATAGTCAAGGTAACACTTTATTTTTAACAAATGCGTTTTTAAATATAAAATGATGGTGTTTGTATTACAATATTTAAGACAAATAATATGTATTCATAATAAATAGAAAATTAACTCGTCTATGTTAATTTAACATTGAAAGTGTTTACTTTGATGTCATTTTATTGACTATGAACGTGTGGGGGTACAATTATATTTTCCATAGAAGTGGGCGAGTACTTCATAGACAATTTAGGAAGTTCAAAGATGAAAAATGTTTGGAGAAAGTCAAATAGCGCGAATACACGACAAATCTAATAACTCTAATCACAATTTTATAATTTGCGGTGATTATAACCTGGATTATAACGGAGGTAGAATGACCTAACTTTTGTTTTGATTTTTGAATAAGATGTCTCATTATGGATTCCTTAATTATTTATTATTTTTTTATCAATGAATAAAATGTTTATTAAATATGATATCAAGTTTTATTCAGCGTAGGTACCCGTAATTTAATAAAGTGATGAAATTTTAATAAATGTTTGCTAAATCAAAAAAACATAATTGTCTCTTATTTTTTTTAAATCGTTGGTAATGTACATATTTGGCTCTTTAGTAAATAAGTTTGCCGACCTCTGTACTATATTATACTTACTTTGGAAGTGGATCCTCAAATGCCGAAACATTTATTAGAATATTTTCATGATTCCATTGCCATCTGATATGTATAATGCCGCTGGTATCACTCGTAACATGAGTGTGATTGACGATCGGGCAAATTTAAATAACTGTTGTTGGAATTATTATAATTTGAAAAAATATTATCAGACGTAGACGTATACATACTTTCGACGATGTAATTTTACCGGAATGTTGGATCCTGATACCTCTAAAATTATAAATACTTAGGCAGAATATCACACAACTGTAAATATTATCAAATCTATTGGTTAATTGATAAACTAAAGTTTTTTTTAAGACAAGATTTTTGTGCATAGCGCAAAGGGTAAGTCAAAACATTTTTCACCAATAAAATGAAGACATAATTTGTCTCGACGCCACCTAGTGAGGGATTTAGCCGTTACAAGCCTTCCTCATACCAATAAAAGTTGGTTGTTTACAGGTGAAATATAATAAAAAAACAGTAATTATTGAATGAAACACTAGTATATATTGATTAACTTGGCGGGTTTGCGATAAGCCGACGTAGCTCAACGGTAGAGCATCTGACCGGACATCAGAAGGGTGCAGGTTCGAGTCCTGTCGGCGACATTTATCTTTGCTCTGAAAGGTTTTTTTCAATTTGGATGAGTGTTTCAGGCTAATAATTATTGTTTATAAAAATAAATCTATTGGGACCATTGTTAATACCAGAGACGGAATTCCAACGAAACTACATAAACCAAATTCTATAATCGCAAGCAAACTGTTAGAAAATTGTACTTAATATTAATTTACGTTATATAATTGAAAATACACTTTGTATATACCACTTTACTTAAAATATATAAATATTTCTACTTTTTTTTTTTTTTTATTCCTGAAGATGATAGCATTGCTATCGAAACATGTAGAAATATTTATATATTTTAAGTAAAGTGGTATATACAAAGTGTATTTTCAATTATATAATTAATAATGATGCCACAAAGTTATCAATCATTTGAAGAAATTATTAATTTACGTGTTTTTGTACACTTTTTTTTAAATTCTCTTCAATCCATCATCAACCGTTCTAAAAAAGTTGAACGTCAAACCATCACAGGCGATCTCGATATTAATAGGTACTATTCCTGAAGATCATCATCAATAAAACGATTAGTTATGTCTTCTCAGCGTGAACGGATTCATCCAGACAATCAACACCCCTATTCGAGAACAGGGTTGTTAAACAATTTGTGTTTCAAAGTATTCAATATTATCATTATTATTAATGTTGTTAACAAATGTAAAGAAACATTTAAAAATTACAAAAATGTACAAACTGTGTTAAAAGAGTACAAAGTATAAAAAGGAAAATGTTTAAAAAAGTATAGAGCATAAAAAATAAAAAGAATAAAAAGTATAAAGTACAAATAAATATGAAGTATAAACAGTTGTAAAACTGTAAAGTATAAAAAAATATAAACTATAATAGCTTGTACAAAAATAAAGTACTAAAACGTGTAAAAATATAAAGTATGAAAAAATATGAAATTTAACAATTTGTAAAAATATCGAGTATGAAAACTTGTAGAAACAAAGTATGACAGCGATATATTATTGAATACTGCTCTGCGTTAGTGGCGAGATTGTTACAATGAAAATATGATTTGAGCCCAGTTAATCTACCAAGTACGTTATGAAATTTTTATAATCTGACAAAATCTCTACTTCCCGCAGTCCACTCTTACTCAGCAATATGATTCTGTTATGTATCAATATTTACGTATTTTTGAAAATGTCCATTGTATGCCATATTATTCAGCTTAAAATAAAAAAATATTACCGCAATCTCCAAAAAAAACTTAACAAACAATTAAATAACATCACGCTATTTCCCGCAAGGGTAACCAGATAGGATAGACCGCCAGTATCGCCACATACTCCGTGCTTTATTCACATGCATGTGTCGCCTCATACATAATCTTCTGTTATTCTGACCCTAGCCATGACCTACGACAACATCAAAAATGAATTAATTAAAACAACAAACTTGGCAAAAAGACTTAACTTCATATTCAAAAAATATACAAATTTTTCACCACGTTACAGCGTCAAAAACTCGATAGAACTAGAAAATAAAATTAAAATTTTTGATCTTTCGCATACTGTCAATTTATTTCTTTAGACGTGAAATCCTTATTTAGCAACATCCCCATTAAAGAGTGCCTTATAATAATTGAAAATATGTTTGAAAAATGTAATATCAACCCGGTGATAAGAAAAGAGTTATTCCAACTCATAAAAATTTGTGTAGAAACAAATTAATTTCTTTTCAACGATACCTACTATCAACAAAATGATGGTCTTCCCATGGGATCACCGTTAAGTCCACTTCTAGCAGAGATATTTATGGATTATATTGAAAACATAATCCTTAAACCTCCCTTAGCTAAATACATAGTATACTACATCAGATATGTAGACGATATCCTCATATGTTGGATAGGCACCAACCCACAGGCAGATATCTTCACTAATTGGGCCAACACCGTTAAAAATAAAATCTGCTTCACAGTTGAACATGAGATAGAGGGTAAAATAATGTTTTTATATCTTACAATTTGTAGAAGTAATAATAGACATACCTTCGAAATATTTAGAAAACATACTTTTACAGATACAACAATAAACGCAAACTCAACTCATCCTTGGTCTCATAAATTATCAGCTTACCATTCAATGGTACATAGACTCGTTAATATTCCTCTAGATAAAATAGCGTACGAAAAAGAAAAGGAAACAATTAAAACAATCGCGGTTAATAACGGCTATGAGGCAAATAATATTGAAAAAATTATAAAAAGCAAGAAATATAAAAATAAAATCAATTTAATATGTCCGGTACACAATAATAAACTAGAAAAATTTTCATGTCTGGAATTTTTCGGTCCAATATCCGTAAAAATTGCAAAAGAAATTAAAAAATGTGGTTTAAATATAGCTTTTAAAACCAATAATAATATAGGAACAAGCCTAAAAAACTCAAAAAGTAAAAATCCCAAACTTAATAATAGTGGCATATATGAATTTAAATGTGACCACGCCGACTGCAACGCTACTTATATAGGGCAGACGGAAAGGACTTTCTCAACTAGATTCAAAGAACGTATAAGATGTTATGAAAATAAAAGCACTTCTTCACTTGCCCACTCTGCCGTACGGTCCATCCGGCCCTGCCCACAATGCTCTACTTGGCCACTCTGCCGTACGGTCCATCCAGCCCTGCCCACAACGCTCTATTACTAGACAGACTCTACCTGGCCCGATACAGATATGCTCGTAACATCCTACCCACCGGAATTGAATTTTTTTTAATCCCTCTGCAGCGGACGTATTGCCCAAAATACGGTTTTCCCCGGTAACACCCTATCTCTTGTCCATCACCCTTGACCCCGACTCTCCATGGCAGGGATCGGATTACTCACATTCCGCGGAACGCTTTTTCTGTATTTAAGTAATTTATAAATTTTAAATTTAAGCACGAATTATCAATTAAGCATACATCATGCTATTATCACTGCTTTTACAATGTTTTGGTCCAATGGTATATTTCATTTAGTTAGTGTTAGCATCCTTTATCTATTATAAAACTTAATTTGGTACTACAATACTAATTAAAATTTGTTCATTCATTGGATAACCAACACTTCTGTCATAGGTCACCCCGAGTGGTACGCTATGGCGAGTGACTTAGCAGGTGGGCCCGGGTTTATATGGGGTGAGGTTTGTTCTGGTCTTTTTAAATAACTAGGCACCTGTCTGTTTTTACGTTGGGATGATTATTGATGATGGTGATCATTGTTTATGTTATAATATTTGTATTCACTTGTAAAAGAGTTAACATCGATAGAGGCTTAGAGTTCTATTCAGGTTGAGGTCCTGACTGAATTGTCAAACAATACATTTTAAATGTGTAGAAAAGAAAAAAAAATAATAATAAAAAAACAAATAATTAATAAACTAAAAACAGTTCCATTTCATGGTGGTCTAATATAAACTGATTCATTTTTTTTTGTCACAGTGGGGGTGGGGGCATGACTAGGTATCAGTAAAGAGATGGAGAAAAGATATAGATTGAGGGAGGGGTGAAAGGAAACATTTTTAAAATGGGGCTGTGAGATAGTTTTTTTTTATTGTTAATAGATTCATTTTTATTAAAGGATTTCTTATTTTTCAACTTTTAACTTTTTTTGTCTTTTACCATGAATTAATGTATCGTTAAATTCAAATGACATAATACATATTTAAATTATTAGTGACTTTTTTATGTCAAGTCTTCCATAAGTAAAACCAAACCACTCCGTGCCGACCACTGCTTTGATTATTTTGTAGTTCTTTGAAACCGCTGCGGGATCTCTGAATTAGTTATTCAGTGAAGCGAAGTTACCGACGTTTTTTAAAACTTTGATTAGTACTTTGTAAAATGCTTCTAAGCAAATTCCGTTTTTCGGTGTATTGTATGGTGTGTTGTGTGGTGTGTTGCGGCGGCGACCAGTTCGACGAAGGTTTGTACTTTATTAAACTAGTTTATTCAAAAATTAAATTTAGTTAAATAAAAAAAAATTAATAGTATAGAAGATCTGCAGTCCCTCGTATCTAGGATGAACGAAGTATGTATGAAGAATGAGCTAATGATGAATGTAAGTAAGTCTATAGTCATGGTGTTTGAAAGAGAGAGTACGAACACAGTGTGCAATATAGTTGTGAATGATGAATACTTGGAGCAGGTAGACGAGGATGAGTTTGTGTATTTGGGAAGTATGTTTACGAGAGATGGAAAGACTGATAGGGATATTGAAAGAAGGGTGAATGCAGGAAACTCCATTAACGGAGGACTGAACGCGGTTGGCGCAAACAAAAGTTGTCCAAGGAAGCGAAGCTAGCAGTCCACAATGGAGTGCTGATACCAACCTTGATGTATGGCAGTGAGGCATGGAACTTTCAGAGGAAGGATGAAAGTAGACTGAATGCTGTAGAAATGAGATCTCTGAGACGAATGTGTGGTAAAACCATGTATGATCGAGTGAAAATGTTGAGATTCGTAAAGAATGCAAGGCTGATGTAAGCGTAGTGAGCAAGATTAAGAAAGGGACGCTTAGATGGTTTTGGGCATGTAGAGCGAATGAACGAAGAAAGGAGTGTAAGGAGAATATATGACGCGAATGTGAATGGAAGAAGAGGCCGGGGACGCCCGAGGAAGACATGGCACGATCAAGTGAATCAAATACTCGAGTCGGGTCATGTCAGAAGTCGGAATAACAGAAGAGAATGTATGAGGCGTTGTATGAATATGAATGAAGCAAGAAGTGTATGCCAAGATCGAGTTGTTTGGCGGTCCGTCCTCTCTGCCTACCCCTGCGGGGAAACGGCGTGATGGTTAGTTAGTTAGTTAGTTAAATTTAGTTAAAAAAAAACCAAACAAGGTTTCAAAATACAAAAATCCTGATACTGTTATCTCTAAATTCCATCAAATACATCCCAAAATGTTTGAAAATAGGTAAACCAGAGAAAGCAAATTTTAACATTTTTCCTAAAATTTGAGTACGAATTTAAAAAAGAATTAAATAGATCACAGTTCGAGGAATATTGTCTTTTAAAAGCTTATAGGTTTTCTATTGCTATTTTTGGGTGCCGACCGTTAATAATAAATATGAAACATTGCGAGGTTCATTGTAAGTACCTACATAGAAATAATATAAATAGAGAGACTGTAAGTGGCTTCTCCACACTTTTATAATGCATTCGGAAGGCGAAACAGCTGTCACGCGTAATAATAATTACCTTGCAGAACTCCTTTATAAATACAATAAAAAACAAATAAATTTGTTGTAGACCACTTTTATTTTATCAAAACTCTACCGGTTTCGGAAGCACCCTTCCTTCATCAGGAGAATATTAAAACTAACTTATGATATAGAATATTGACAAGACATATAAATTTTAGGTATTGGAGTGGGGGTAAGCAAATGGGTAGGGGTAATTGTAGGATTTCCGGGAAGAACAGAGCGATTTATTGGAAAAATATTCAGAATTTGACTAAAAGATAAGTTAATTTGGTTATTTAAAATACTAGCATTATTATTCAGGGATTTTCTAATTTTGAGTGCTTCTAAGTTATACAATTTTTTGCTTTTATTGTTACGGTGAAGAATTGTAACCCCTGTGTCCTTGTTAAAAGTGTGATCTTTGGAAATTAGATGATTGGCAAATTCTGAGAAGTTATTATTATTTTAGCATCTTAAATGTTCTGTGACTCTAATACTTATATTTCTAGTTGTTTTACCTATGTAGAACGATGGACAATCATTACAACATAGTTGGTAAATACCTGAGTGGCTTAATTTATGTTCTCTATCTTTAGTATTTTTTAGTAATTTACCTAAATTGTTATCAGTATAAAACGCGGGTTTAATGTGGGAAGGAAATTTTTTTGTGCTAAGTGAGGAAAAGATGGATATATATAAGATTCTGCGCCATTGAAGGGGATTTATTATTTAATTATTATTTTCAGGTGTATTAAATAAAAATGTATTTATATAATTGAAAATACACTTTGTATATACCACTTTACTTAAATTATTATTTGCTTATATAATAGAAAATACACTTTGTATATACCACTTTACTTTATTATTGTATTCATTTATTCCTGAAGATGATAGCATTGCTATCGAAACATGTAGAAATATTTATATATTTTAAATAAAGTGGTATATACAAAGTGTATTTTCAATTATATAATTAATAATGATGCCACAAAGTTATCAAGCATTTGAAGAAATTATTAAAAATGTATTTGTTGAAATTAGTTTAAGTTTCTTATTGAGTATTTTATCAATTAAATTTGTGGAATAACCATTATTTAGAGCAATTTGTTTAATTTTTGAAAGTTCAATCGTGAAATTAACAGATGATAGTGGGATTTTTACTAGCCGGTGCACCATTGAATGATAAGCAGAATGTTTATGTGAGACCGGACCATTATGACCATTATGAAAAAATAAAAGTGGTCTACAACAAATTTATGTGTTTTTTATTGTAAATTATGGCGAGCCACGAAGTTAATGCTTTTTACAAATGTGTCCTTTATAAATAATCAGATTTTAAAATGAAGCGATAATAGTTCCAAACAACATCAGTTGTTAAAGCTAAATCATGAAAATCTTTATTGTAATATTTGAAAATCTGTGAAAACTTTACCTCGTTTCGGTCATTTAAAGGAAACATTAAGTATTTCCAGTCACTGGTTGATATTTGATCAAAGTGTGGTTTTACGGAAATGGCTTATGTATACACAATATCTCCCTTTCTTTTTTACAAACAAATAAATTATTTTCATAAACAAGTGTCAAAATAGAAAAACTACAAAACGATATTGTGAGAAGTATGTATGAGAGTTGTGTAGAGATGAGATTGAATGAGAAGGAAATGAACGGTCTAAGTATAGATGAAACATGGAACCACATAAAAGTGAGTTTCTGTGAATCTGCTAGAGGAATGTGGAATAAGTACGCAAGGTAGGAAGAAAAAGGCGATGCATGGTGGGACGAAGAAATTAAAGTACTGGTCTCAGAGAAGAAGAAAGCGTGGTTATATCTGATAGCGACTGGCAGTGCTTCTAGTGAAGAACGGAATAAAGCGAAAGAAGTATACAAGGGATGTAAGAAATGAGTAAGTGTTGGAGTGAAAGAACGAAAGAAAAGCCTGGAAGAGGAAGAAGGAATCAAAATGACAAAACACTTCCAAGAAAAGATTAAACTGTTTTGGAAGGAGGTCAAAAAGTCCCGAAGTGGTCCAGAAAGCGGATGAATGAAAGTGATAAAATCAAAAGATGGAAAAATGTTAACGAATGAGAAAGAAATAAAAGTGAGATTGATGAAATACTTTGAAGAGGTTTTTGAAAGCAACCCGACTGAAAGTGGTTCCAGTGGCGAATCAGGTATGAATGACGATGGCGTGAATGTTCCCAAAATCAGCTTGGATGAAATAAAAAGAGCGATTAAATGTATGAAGAATTGTAAGACTGTTGGTTTCGACAATATTGCTGCTGAATACTTTAAAGGAGATAGACGTATAATTCTCACATGGTTATCCTTTCCTTTACTGTGCTAAAAAATCCGCGCTCTCCGGTGCTGTGTAATCAATCAATACACATGTCAAAATCAGCGATTTTATATAGGAAATATATATAGCTTATCGCTTTTGGTTATCATAGTTTACGTTAAAAGTGATGTTAATTTTAATTTAATTACTGAAAACATGAAAAAACCATCGGCCGTTGCTCAAAAAACGGAAGACCATCTCAAACGATTGCCTACTACGCAATACATACATACATACATACAGCTATGCATTTTTACACGACTAGTATCGCCTCTGCCAGGGGTTTCAAACCTTGTTGTTATTTTTTTTTAAAACAAAATAAACAAATGGTGTTTTATAAGAAATATTACATTTAGAAACAATATTTCACACGTTTCATATTAAAATATAACAAGCAAATTAAATATTGCAAATAAAGTATGAAACCAAACGAAATAAACCAAATATATTTTAAATCTAATCTGTATCGCAATTGCAGCAGGAAATTTTTTTTTCTTTTCGGTTGCTCGTGCATACAGCTTTTTGACAAATATGGCAAACTTCTTTTTTTGCGTTGTATGGGTAAAATCTGCAAGTTTTCGACGGTGCTCGGGACACTGGTAGGTTTCTTGAATCACCCAGTGGATTATTTGGAATATCGTGCGTAGCAGCAGTTGCGGGTAATTTTTGTTGATAATAAGACAAAACTGTTTCGAAAGCATCTCGTTGTTATTTGTGAAATTTGACCGTACTGTTTTTTCTTTTTATTATATTGGACTTAGCCAACTCTAAACCTATCTCTCTTATGAAGCATTTTCTTTTACTTCTGTTTTTTTCCACTCCGCATACTTCTCAATCCATAATAAATACGTATTGAGTGCGGTAATGTCTAACATTTCCATGAATAAGTTGTTTCCATTGATCTTACACACGGATATTCGGAGATAATTTTGTCGCCTGTGTCAACGGCACCTCTGGTTTTATTATAATGTAATTTGATTTCTGATTTTTTTAATCAGTTTGGCTTACTTCATTTCCAAGAAATTGAGTTGATAGTAGCAACACTGCTTTGTTTTGCTGAGGCACATACGACACAAGTGTTTTATTTGGTGTATAAACAAACAGGCTACTATACAACGGCCTTTCTTTCGACGGTAAAAACTCTTTAGGGATTTCCCTCTTATTTTTCCTTAGTGTGCCAGTAATGTGCAGATTTTTAGAGAGGAGATTGTCTGCCAATGGTACTGACGTAAAAAAATTGTCTGTGGTTATACCTCTATTGGTGCCATATTGGGGTTGTACCAATTCCATAACGACACGATTACCTCGATTTGTTTCTCTTCTGTTATTTGTATACTTGCATGTTACATATATATGCTGTTTTGCATACCTGGCTGGCTTCGACTTCGTATCTCGAAATAACCTCTAAATAGCCTCTAAACGCTGCCAAACGCTCATCCACGGTTATATCAAGCGATAGAGAGTAATTTTATTTACACGCATCTACCAATTTACTGAAAATCGACTTAATTGGCTCTAGCTTGTCTGAAGAAGCTTCAAATCTCTCTCGTCTTGTCTCTCTATTATCAAAACGGATCTGACTATAAATATTTATAAACCTGTCTCGAGACATAGCTGCCGTGAAAAACGGCTGACAAAATGGACTTTCACTTGTCCACAACTAATTCAAACTTAGTTTTCGGGTACGATTTTTGTCGGAAGCAAGCATTATACCGATGAAAGCATATAATTCATCTGCGGATAACTGCTCAATCTTATTCCCGGATAAACGCCCCAATTGACGATTCGTTTCTTGACATATTTCTGTAACCATATCTGCGCTTATAAATAAAGCAAACATTCTCTTATTGTGTTAGCTAATGTGCTACCATTTTTCAGGCCGGATGTTTCGGTGACAATATTGCATTGCCGTCTAGATGATGATGGTGGTAATACACTCCATTCGAATCCATGTTTTAAAACAAGTATTTCTCCTTCGTCTTCATTTTCACTAGTCGATTCCTGGTCCGATTCTTCTAAATGTTCAACCAAATCTTCAGTATCTGATATGTCATTGTTCATTTCAAACTCAATATCACTTTCATAATTTAGTTCTTGCGCCATCTCTTCATCTGTTTAATTTCTTCCCGTCATTATTCTTCCTGAAAATGGAAGGGTTTTTGAAAATAATGTAATAATAAGTCCTACTATATCAGTATTTTGAGATATTATCTACGTATATAAAAATCAAGGGTTCGCAAATCTCGGAAAGTAATCTACCTACGGATTGACTCTGTTTTTTTTAAACATTGCATTTTAGCAAAATTGCATTTCTATATACACTGGTGGGTTCTGTCGTTGTGAAATAAGTATAAAAAATTGTAATAGGTGGCGCGCAAATTGTGTGAAAAACGAGTGTATTTCATGTATTTTAGCCGCAGGGAGGGTAGGCGGGAAGGGGTGGGGCATTAAGGGGGTGGGGTTAGTCTTGCAGGAGTTCGCGGGGACGGGAACGGGAACGGGAACGGGAACGGGAACGGGAACGGGAACGGGAACGGGAACGGGAACGGGAACGGGAACGGGAACGGGAACGGGAACGGGAACGGGAACGGGAACGGGAACGGGAACGGGAACGGGAACGGGAACGGGAACGGGAACGGGAACGGGGACGAATTCAAAAGGACACGAAGGGAGAAACTATATCTTTATTTTAGTGGCATTGCAATGCATGCCGGGTTCAGCTAAGAACCGGAGGGGAACGCGGACGCATGGGAATGGACATGCTTGGAGAAACAATAATTTATTTCTTAGAATGGAATTACAACGCATTCCGGGAACCAGCTAGTAATTAATAAGAATTAAAATATTTAAAAATTTGAAATAAATATTCAAAAATAACTCTTAGATAAATGAATGAATGACGAAAGCGCACGGAGAAATAATTACTAATATTATATAACGTAATAATATAATACAGTATTCGGAAACACATGAAAAAGTACTTACCAAAAAATATTATTATGTTATGAACGGAACTAATGATTCACTTTAGCACCCCTGCCTTTCAAGTTTGTCACGAGAAGAAGCTACAACGCAGTCGTAGGTATCGATGGTCGAAACACAACTGCGCACAACCCGCTATGCCGCGATCTCTGTTTCTCGTGTTCCCGTATAGCGAAGTAGAGCGAGACGTCACATAGCGTGTCATCTCCCCACAAACTCTTCGCGTATCAAAATGTTTATATGATTATGCTAGGTCCACACAGGCACACACGGTTGGATTATATTTGTGGTTTATTCCCGATATTTAACAAAATATCTCTGATTTTGAATTGAATTTGGAAATTATTTAAAATATTATTTTTAATTCAATGCGTACATGTGTAACGGAGGAATACCCAGAATTCATAATATTTATATTGATATTAAAATTATTAGAAGCAATGTGTAGTATTTACACATCACAGACCAGAAAAGGTTATGCAAGCTTTTTAACCAGTGTTTAGAGGCGGGTTACACGCCATTAGATTAGAGGAGGGCTGCGATCATGCCTCTATACAAAGATAAAGGGTCACGTATGGAATGTGGAAATCACAGGGCTATTAGCCTGCTAAGTTCAGTTGGAAAGGTGT